>CATIWK010218159.1:0-10310 GCA_949634005.1 Mallotus japonicus
GATTTCACGAGTGAATGAATGATTTCATTAGCAACTAAGACACTATCTAAAATATTTCTGCCCGACAGAAAGCCACTTTGTTGAGGTCCAATCACTTTTGCAATGACAGTTTTGAGTCTATTAGCAAGCAGCTTGGAAATAATCTTATATAGACTTCCAATAAGGCTGATAGGACGATAATCAGAGACAGCCATTGGATCATCCTTCTTGGGAATTAGAGCAACAAAAGACAAAGATACCCCTGTTGAGATCACCCCTGAGATGTAAAATTGATTAACAAATTCCATAACATCAAAGCAAATAACATCCCATGCAGATTTAAAGAAATTGAAATTAAAGCCATCGGGGCCAGGAGCTTTACCACCCTCACAAACCCAGATAGCAGCTTTGACCTCATCTAAAGAAAATGGGGATTCCAGCTGAGAGGCTTCAGAGCAAGAAATTTTAAGAAATTTTATGGAGATAAGAGAAGGCCTCATAAACATATCTTCAGAAAATACATCAGAGTAATGCTCAAGAACAACTTTCTTTATATCTTCAGGATCAGTGACCTCACCCGAACCAGTAGAGAGAGTCCCAATGAAATTGCGCCTAGCCCTGTTTGAGGCTGTGAGGTGGAAGAACCTTGTGTTGCGATCCCCCAATTTACACCATAATGCTGTAGATTTCTGCCGCCAAAGACACTCCATGTGTTTTGCTTTAGACCAGAGTTGACTCCACACCAGACTTCTTCTTCTACAAAGATTGTATCTCAGACCCGTGTCATTTGTAGTGAGAGTTTCAAGTTCCACATCAATCCTATCCAAATCATCCTCCAATTTTGAGATAGCTAAGTCCAGATTACCAAATTCTTCACGGTTCCACTTCTTAAGAGAAGCTTTCAGAAGCCTGAGTTTGCACACAATTACATTACCAGTAGAGGGAATATTGTAACTCTCCCACCAAGCACGAATCTTTTCAATAAAACCTGGAGTTTGCAACCAACAATCCAAAAATTTAAATGGCTTAGGACCCCAGTTCTGCTCAGACATCGATAGCATTATAGCACAGTGATCAGATAAACCTTTATGTAATTATTGTTCCTTCTTTTATTTCTCGTTTCTCATCTCTAGTATCTTTATTTCTGGTTATGTTGTTGCTACTGTTCTGTTGAGAATGTTTTAAATCTTCAAGTTTTGGTTGCTTCTACGCCTGCCCCTTTCTGAATCTGCAATGATCTGTTGCTGTTTCTTTTGCTTCTGTTTTTGTGCTTTGCCCTACTTCTTCAAACTCTCCTCATCATCATCAACCCAACAACAATGGCTTTTTCTACTGCCTCAGCCTCAAAAAGATCTTTACTTCATCACCCGCAAAAGTATAAAAGAAAGAAAGAAACTTCTTCTTTTTTTCTTGATTTCTTGATATGCGAGTTCTTGATAAGAAATACCATTTGAGAAACTCAAGTGATGAAAAAACCATTTGGTTGCTTCTACGCTGCCTTTTTTTTTTTTTTTTTTTTTTTTTGTATCTCCAATCATCTGCTGCTGTTTCTAATTGATCAAATTACTTCTTTTTACGAACCCAATTTTTTTTTTTTTGATCTCAACATCAGTTAATAATCTTTTCGATTCTCGTTTTGCAATTCCTTGTATTTAAATTCAACTTGTAGAATTTACTGCAATTAGGCCGTGCTACTAAACCCTAGAGTGTCAAATGTATCAAATGCTCATGATGATCATTACAACTGGATTAAAGAAAGAAAGAAACTTGTTCTTCTTGCTGTTTTCTTGATTTCTTGATAAGGGTGTTATCATTATTCCTTCTTGCTCAGCTCTATGATCTTCCTTTCTTGAATGTCTATGTCTTTTTTGTTGGATTAATTAAGTTTGAAGTGGGCATTTATTTTAAAGATCTAGTTTACAGAAGCCAATCAGTGTGCGGACCATCTTGCTGAAATGGCCTCCAAGATTCCCATTAATTAGGAATTCAACACCATCAGACAGCTCCTATGAGCATTCTCACCAATCTATTAATGTAGCTTTTTTTTTTTCTAATTCTGTGTTTATGCTTAATTTGCTGTAGTGGAAGTGTTCTAGTTTCTTTTCCAATTCTCCTTACAACTTTTCTGGTTGTGTTTGCTTAATTAGTTGTTAGTATAGTTTTTTTCATGGCGGGGGGCTTTTTTACTCCAAATGATTTTTTTTACTCCTATTAAATAAAAATATTTTTTTAAAAAAAAAATTGCCTTCGTCTAGGGGATTAAAAATTTTCATTTTGCATTCCATGAATAAAAGCATTGATTAAATTGAGTTAAAGCCATGAAAATGGAAACTCAAAGAAAATAATGATAATAATGAGAAGAAGAAGAAGACAAGTACAGTGTTTGGCATTTGTTTGTATAATCAAAAGTAATTTGCTTATGGAAGGGCTAAGGGCAATTTTAATTTAACACGCCATCCACCCACCCTTAAGGGCAATAATATCCATCCCACTTCCTTCTCACATGCTGCTTTTAACAAGTTGTATCCTAGCAGAGAAGAGAAGAAAATTAATTACAAGGGACTCATATACAAAAGGATGATTTTGATCCTCTCTTATTGTTTCATATGTGATCTGTTATATTTTTAAATTTTTAATTGATAAATAAAAATTAATATTTGTTTAAAAGATCTAATATGGGCTCTAAAAACTAACGGCTGAGAAAAAAAAAATTAATATAGTGATGCATGTATATTTTTCTTGCTGATTTGGTGAAATATGAACTTTGAAATAATGATAGAATGATGTTCCAACAATTGTTACTATAGCCATATTGTGATAAAACAATTTTTTTAATCTTTTTTTTTTCTAATTTATAACTTATGCTACCATTTTATTAATTAAATCATTACATTATTTCTTAATTATGGAAGAACAATTATTACTTAGATGGCTTTGATTTTGTTTTACCATTTCAAATGAATTGTACTTGATCTGCGCATGCACATGACTCATGGCTCATTGTGGTAAATTTTCAAGAACAGCTTTTTCACTATTAAATAAAAAAAAAAGAAGAAAAATACTAATGAATCTTGGTGATATCTGCATGTAATAATTAATACGCAGCAAGGAAGCAAGCTATATATGTATGTATATATATACACATAAGCCAAAGTGTAATTTTATGAAAATGCAAGTGTGCATGACAAATGGTAGTAGCTAAATTAATGGGTGATTAAATTAGTAATGTTTGGAGGGGTATTGTATTATATGATATATAATACTACATTACATATAATACAAGTATGAAGGGGAAGAGAGATAGGGTCCATTTTTGCTAAAAAATAGGAAGAAGCATTCAGAGGTGGTGACCCTTATTTCAAACACAAATTCAATGTCATAACAAAGAAATTTTTAAAAAGACAAGAGTGAAAGAAGGGGAAATGGAATGTCATTTTCATTCCATTTGTGTCCCCTTTAAAAACACCATGTTTTTCAGCGCCACATGCAGTTGAAATGGTTGTAGACAGGCATTCGTCCCTCTCAACAACCCTCTTACATATATATATTTTTTATCACCTAAGTCTAGCTCTCTCTCACACACACACTCACACACATAAAATTTTATCAGAATGAGCAGTATTCAGCAGAAGAGAAGGGGGCAACAGCAACAGTACCAACCTTTCATTAATGTGGAGGCCAATGCATTGCATGACACTTTCAGTTTAAAGCCTACTCTTTAAAGTAATTCATCATTCAAGCAAAAACATACATATATCTAATAAGTACTGGATTGAATTTTTTTTATGTCATTAAAATATCATATATTTAATTTTTAACCATCCCATGAAAACACCGTATTTTTTCTTGAATCAATTTTTTTTATTTAAAACCATTAATGTTTAAAATATATTCAATACTAATTAATTTAGTTCGATTTAAGAAAAATTATAAAAACAGTAATATTTGTTTACCTAAAAATTTTGTCCTCCTTATAAAATTTACCTAATTTAAACTCTAAAATAGTTGGAGTTTTTAATTATAACTATTGGATGTCAGATACATTAAAATAGAGGGATTAAACTGTTTTATCTTTATAAAGTATAGGAATCTAAGTGTTTTTTTTTTAATATAAGAGATTCACCGGAACCCTATCAGAAGTTCTAAAAGTGTTGACGGAATGAAAATTAAGGAATAAAAAAAAATTAATTTTCAAACAATAGGATGGAAGGTGTAAATTAGATCAAATTTCAAGGGAAAATGTAATTCATCCTTATAAATATTGAAGGTAATTTTTACTTTTATTAAATTTTTAGCACTAAGTTTTAAATGAAGTATTAATATTTTGTTGTTATTTAATATTAAAATTTATGAGTTTTGAATATTTTTTTATTAATTTTTCAAAAAAACAATTTTTTTATTAATATAATTTTCAATCTTTTTATTTGTATGAATGTTTTTAATAATTTTATAATTAACTCTCTTATTAAATTAAGATTAATTAATTAAAGTTAAAAAATAAAATAGTAAATTTATTTTCAAAATAGTAGCTGTGAGTAAAAAATTTCAATTTATAATTGATGTGAACCGGAACTATTTAGTATCTTAACAACTATGAAGTAATAATTTCAAAAATTAACCAAATACTATTATTGGAAAGTGAACATGTAAAAATTCCTCCCATCACAGTCACACACATAAGGTTATGATCCATCAGAATCTTCATTTACATTATTGCTTTTAACAAGTTGCAATCTGGCCAAGAAGATAAGAGGAAAAATTAAGAATAAAAAGAAAGTTAGAAAGAACTCATAAAGGTATCCCCTCTCTTATTATCGTGGCAGCAGGCTGATCACAAAATAGTGGGTATCATCTTATTTTAATTTTATTTTTTTCTCAGTTCTTTGACAATTCTAGTGAGGGGACCAGCCTCTGTCGAACAGTGAAATACTTCGACACTTCACATGTAAGGAAAATATCTGGTAAATTCTTGTCAGCATGTCTCATGCTCAATTAGCAAAGGAAAGCCTAAAACACTGTATAGACACGGTATGACCCGACAAGCCTTGCCAGTATATACAAAACCCTACCTTTATGAAAAAAAAAAAATAATTTTGTTTCCAATTATTTACCTATGGTATCCGATGCAATTACGCCTCACAATTAAAATAGAATTCAAGCGAGGTCATGTCAAATGCTCATGATCACTACTGAAAGAAAGAAAGAAAGAAACTTGTTCTTCTTATTGTTTTCTTGATTTCTTGATTATTATTCCTTCTTTCTCAGCTCTACTAGCTATCTTCTTTTGAATGTCTGTCTTCTTTTTGTTGCGTAGTGGGCTTTTTATTTTAAACATCTAGTTTCTTTTCCAATTCTGTGATTGTGCTTAATTTGCTGTAGTGGTGGTGTTCTTGTTTCTTTTCCAATTCTGTGGGCGTTTTTCTCTTTGCAGCTTTTCTGGGTTTTTTTTTTTTAACAGCATTTTTCTTCGTTTTTTTTTAACTCCAAATGGTAAAAAAAAAAAAAAAGCCTTCTTTTGGGGATTAAAAATTTTCAGTTTGATAACAAAAGCATGGGTTGAATTGAATTAAAGCCATGAAAATAACAACAATAAAGGATCCTAACTACATAAAATTTGGCATTTAGTATAATCAAAAGCAATTTACTTCCTACTGGCGTAAAATTTCGTGGAGGACAACAGGTTTTTATGTGGAGTACTTCAAAAAGTTAATACACTGAATTAATTAACAAATTCCACCTAAAGAATGGAGCCCATTTTCTTGGTGATTTCTGACATCAAGTTTGAAATAATGGACTGAATTGAGAAAACAAATTAGTGATCCGAAAGCATTCGGGGCCACCTTAATCGAGGTTTTAAAAAATATAATTAGTATAATTGAAATATAATTTTATAATACATGTTTAAATTTTGACCAACTTATATTTTTCTTTTTGATATTTAACTTAATTAACAGTTGCCTCTTATTTACCAAATCGAACTTTTACCTTCTTAATAAATTCTATTGATATTTAAAGACTTCTATTAGGGTCATATCATTTTTTCAGTTAAATGCTATAATTAACTACAAAAAATATAATTAACAATAACAAATATAATTAACTATAGAACACTAATAATATGGTTCATTTTTTTATAAATCATATAATTAGTAAGAGAAGAATATGTGAATTTAATGTTATTAAAAATAAAGGACTAAAGTATTATTAGTTTTTTACAATTAATTGTAGTTTTTTTACTGTTTAAAAAGACATTTTAGTCTTTTTATATAGCACTTAATGGAAAAATGGTTTAATCCTTAATGAAAGTCTTTAAATGTTAATAAATAAAAACTTAAAGAGGAAAAAATTCAATTTTAAAACAAGAGAAAGGTATGTATAAATTAGATCAAACCTTAGAGGAAAAAAAATATAATTTGTTCTTTAATTTTTTTTAGTAAAATACATATTTTAATTAATACTATATAACTGTGTTATTATATAAAATTTATATGACTTCGATAAAAATATGTATTAAATTAAAATGCATATAATAATTAATATAATTTTAAAATAAAAAAATTAAATGATTTTCTTTAGTTATGTTGATAAACAATTTTTATTAGTAGCTTTTTCTCTATGTTTTTTACCTTGATTTCTTCTTCTCTAGAACTTCTTGGTCCCCTTGGTGCCCAACAAATCCAAAAAAAAAAAAAAACATATCATTATAAATATAATATGTTCGTATAGAAATTGAACTCAAAATTTTACTTTTAAGATCTCAGTGCAATAACTAATTGTTGGCCATTTTTTACCTGTGACAACCGGAAAAAATTAAAGATGTATTGGTTCCTAAATTTTATGTCTATTTATTTTTTTTAGAATAAGACATTATATTAAAGGAAAAAAAATCAACAAAAATGTTATCTACCACTTCCCTTGGGAACTCATCAAATCAGGTAGTGATAGAGCTACAAGAACTGAAAGAAAAATGAGCTAAAGAATGATACCTTATTGCATGATCTAGGTTGATATAAAAAAGAGAAAAAATAACCTATGTTTGTCAAAAAAAAATCTGGAGAAAAAATTTATTAACATAAATATTTTTAATTTTTTTATATAGTTTTAGCCACTCCTTACCTTTGGGCTCTTACTATGGTACAAATATTTATATCTATACAAATGAAATTAGAACTGTTAAATTTATTTTTATTTAATTATAACTATTGATTATTTTTGTGTACCAGTACCTATAAATTATATCAATGGTAATAGTAATCCAACGGTTCTAATTTCAATTATATCTCAAATACTTATCTAATTCAACCAATTTAAGAGCTATAGATCTCAGTATAATAGGTATTAAAAATAACTCTAACATAAATAAAGGATAGTTCAATCAAAAATATATAAAATAAAAATAAAGAACATTGTCCTCTCGAGGATATAAAAAGAAACTTTCTTAGTCTGAAATATTATACTGATGCAACTGAGAAAGTAATCAGAGCAAAATCGTACTATTTTTTTCAAGTATTTACTATTTCTAACTCATCAACATCATAATCTACTAACCTATAGTTTCATTAAATAAATAGGATGACTTATTAATAAAATAAAACTCAAACATCTAACAAAAAAACTATTTAAATGGAATGAAACCCTCACAAACTTGTGTTTAGTCTCAAATATGACCAGAATTATAGTTTTAGTTGTCAAAATGATGTTATACTGAAAATTAAATATTACATCAACATTTGAGCTTTTCCCATCTGCCCAATCTGTTGGTTCAACAACTGATATAGTTGGGTGTGTGTACTTTTGAAGGTTAATGGGTAATATATGTTTTCCATTGGTTGATTACTAATTTCAGCAGTTATTACTTTCTTCTAATATTTTTTTATAAGTTGAGTCATTATTAAAATTAAAATTTAAAATCTCTCACTTCTAAAAACTACTATAACATAATTCAATTAAAATTTATTATACATAACGATATTTAAAGTTTTTTAATTCATATAATTTTAATATAAAAATATTATTTATTTTTTATAATCACAGTTTTCACTATTAATTTAAGATGTATTCTCTATTATAAAGTTAAAAATATAAAATTTTCATATAATTTTAATTAATTTTTTATTCTTTTATGAGAAAAACATCATTTATGATCTTTGAGTGATAAATTTTTTATATCAAGGCTGTGCTTAAATATAAGGATTTAATTTGAAATTTCAAATTTTAAATACAAAGATTTCAAATAATACGTGTAATTATATGTTATTCAAAAATCTTCATTAAATAAATTTTTAAATCTATTTTGGATTTATATAAAATCCTCACTAATGCAAATTTATTTAGTTGCTACCAACAGCTGTTAGGATCAGTTGACAGGAAATTATTCTCGTTTAATATAGGTCTCGGGTTCAAGATTTAGTATATGTAGTTGCATTAAATAAGTTATTGGAAGACTTTTACACTGTTAAAATGAATTAGTGAGAAACCAATGGACTTTGAATGTTGGAGGTTTAAATCAAAACTAAAAAAAAATCCACATAGTTGCCAAATAAGAGATTTGATCCAAATCTAAATCTATGATCAAATTTTTTACTTATACAACTAATAATTCATTAAACTATTACAAATAATTCAACTAATACAACTAACTGAGTATAACAAAATAAACGAAATCACATTCTATAGACAATATAAATTTATAAATACATTTTCATGAATTGATTGCATTTTAAATTTTAAGGATTGCACCTTTAAAATTTAAATTTAAATTACATTTGGGGTTGAAAAAGGAGGCGGGGAGGTTGGAATCGAGCCGTGCTCCCCGGGCGCCTGCATTGTGCCCAGTGCCATTGTACCATGTAGGGGCCTAAACTCGGCCGACATGAGAAAACATTTATAAAAGAGTGGGCACAAGTACAATAGTCAAAAAAGTACAATAGTCAAAAGAAATTTAAAAATAGTATAAAAGACATTCTGGAAATTTTTGACCCACACGTGTGCTGGTGGATTTGATAAGTAAGTCGTCTTATAATTGTTAAAGCAAATCTATATAGGCGGGTGGGTGGTTTAAGGATTAATTATATTTTGCTTAATAATAGTAGCTTTTCCTTGTCAATACTATTGGTTAATTAAATAATTAACTAATAAAGGTTGTTAAAAGTGTAATATGGGCTCAATTAATTAATTGTGTTGGAATTATTTTTTTTCCCCTTTTTGTCGGCATATAGTTTAATGTGGTGTTGGATGTCTTTGAAGCAAATGCTAAGAAAACATGATTATGGGCATGAACTAAGTAAACACATTGTGTACTACGATATGAAAATTTATTGTTATTATATGATCGAAGATATGGGTATATAGGACATCAAAAGACTTTGATATCCATGTAATGTGGTGATGTATTGTACAATTTTTGGAAGGGTGACAAATTTTGTAAGATTGGAGTGGATAAATTATTAATGGAATTAATTGCAGTGCGAAAGGCAAATGACTAAAAATAAAAATGAATATGAGCATGTGCCAATAGAGTCAAGTCAATGTCTATTATATGGCGAATTTTTCTTTCGAAAAGGTCATTTTGTTCATGAGTGTATGAGCATGATATGTGATGAATAATTCCATTAGTATTAAAATAGTGATGTAATTTTTGAAACTATCTTTGTATATAAGCTTTAATTTGAGAATTAAATTATCTTTGTATATAAGCTTCAAAATTGAGAAAAGTAGAGTAAACATCTGTCACGACTCGAACCTAAAGGTCTGTGATCGGCACTAGGAAATGAGAATACATAAAGTATCCAAAACTCATAGTAAGTCTTAAAAATTTTTCGCGAAATAAAAACGATAAATATTAGAGAATGTTTAAGATAAAATGCTCGAATAAAATAAATAACACAATTATCATTAAAATCCAAATCCCTTAATCATTAATATAATAATTATCATAATACAAACTCATAACATAATCAATACATAAAATACATCATAAATATAAAACGTCTACTGCGGTGTTCTAGAGTTCAAATACATTATCATAATACATTATAGGGACCTACATAAAATAGCCGGTGAAGAAGAAATCCGACGTATAGTAGGCGGACTAATAACTGACTCCCGAGATCTTGAAAAATAGTTGATGGGAGTCAGACCTCACTGAGTAAGTTAATAAAAGAAATGTATGCAGTTTGAAATCTCTTTAAATGATGTG
Organism: Mallotus japonicus; assembly: GCA_949634005.1. NCBI lineage: Eukaryota > Viridiplantae > Streptophyta > Magnoliopsida > Malpighiales > Euphorbiaceae > Mallotus > Mallotus japonicus. The sequence continues at coordinate 10,178 of CATIWK010218159.1, forward strand.
TAATTTATTTACGTATCTTAGAGTTAATTCTTAATAAGTTTTTAAATAAATAAATGATTAATTAAGGATGTTTTGGATATAATTGATCCATTAGCATAGTTTAAGGGATTTAATTGTTTATTTAATTTATTGA
>CATIWK010218180.1:0-13295 GCA_949634005.1 Mallotus japonicus
TGCCCAAAACTCAAATAAAATTAAAGACAACCAAAATCCAAATTGGAGAAAAGAGAAGAAAAAAAAAAGCCAATACCTTTGAATATCCTTCTTTTGAGATAAAAAGGCATTCGAGAATACATTCTTTGCAAAAGACGTGACCTTTCTGGAAAGACATGGGATCAATACACGACTTCAAGTAGAGACAGCAAGCATCAAATGGTTTAATTGAATCCTTGCCTAGTCTCTCCCTCTGGGTACCATACCCTAGCATTTGAATGGGTCTGCTATAAAGGGATCAACAAAATAGAAGGTGGAGATGTGACGGTGACGGTGGCGGAGGTGGGGAAGAGAGTAGCGTCGCGGGGAAGAGAGCAGGGTCATCGGGAAGAGAGCAACATTGCAGAGAAGAGAGCAGCGTCCCCTTTTTTTTTTTTACGTCATTTACTTTTAAGGAGACACGGAGGTAATTATTTTTAGTTTAGCGGGCATTTTAATAATATATGAAAAGTGAGTGCATTTTGGTTGATGGGGGCCCTTTTTTGGGCATTTATGTTGAAATCCCTAAAATAAGCCTTAAACAATCCTATCCACAATCATAGAAAAATTGGACTTCCAATATGTTGAATAAAGTCCATTTAGCTTCAATTTGACTTCCACAAAAGCCTTCCAAAAAAATTGAATCTTCATGTTCATGATTAGCCTAAATATTCTTTATAAATCATCATAAAGCCTCTTTAAATTTCTTTGCACGCAATATCTCGTTAAACTTCTTTGAATGCGATATAGTTATTAAACCTTAAGGTAGCTTCAAATCATCATTTAAAGCATAATCGTCATTATTCAAAAAATTATCTTCATGATTCAAACAAGTTCCATCCAACTTTAACTTAGCTTCATGCGATCCACTGTCTTCAATATGCCCTTTTTTATCCATTTGAATTATTGGTTGAACTGCCTCCATGTGATTCATATCATATTTATTTATTTTTATTTTTTTTACTTTTGTCTTTTTTAATAGTATTGGTTTATCTATTTGTTTTTGCGGTTGCTTTTATGATTTTTTTTGGGTTATTTTGGCGGTTTTTTTGGTTATTTTGGCAGTTTTTTTTTATTGTTTTTAGTTATTTTAGCAGTTGTTTTTCTGGTTGTTTTTCTGATTATTTTTGGTTCCTGATTATTTTTCTGGTCATTTTGTGGGTTTTTTTGGTTCTTGATTTTTTTAGTTGTTTTTACAATTATTTTTCTTGTTGTTTTTGGTAAAAAAAAAAAAGCTCAAAAAACTGAAAATGAACCAAGAAAAAATTAAAAAAAAATAAAAAAAAATAACCAAAAACAAGAATAGTGTAGAAAGATAAAAGATGGAAATGCATGATGATGGTGATTTATAATGATTATAATTTTTTATTTTTATTTATACAATATTTTTTTCTTGTTCTTGTTCTTCTTATTATTACCATTATTATTTCATAGTTTTCCTCACTGTTGAATTAATTTATTTTTTTATTTTAAATTTTATAGCTATAGTAAAAATACATTATAAAACAAAGTCCCTAAATGATTCTCATCAAGCACTTCATTATGCAGCTAAGCTTTTAAATATATAGCTCAACTCTCATGGGCACATTGAAAGCAAAACAAGCTTTCATAGATACTGATAAGTGCAATAAACACAAGAATTTATTCTAATGTTCAGACACAAGCAATTAAAAATATGCTAGGCTATAATGCTTATAACTAACATAAACTATAATCACAACACTTGAAATTATCAAAAATTTTAGCATGTAAATCTTTTCAGGCTCTAATACCATTTGAAGGGACATATTCCATGCACCAAATTTTGAACGAAAGTGTGGTGTGAGCACAAATATGCTTGGGAATAATTTTAAAATTTTTTCCTAGCATGCAACCCTTACATTAAGGCAAGAATCCCAAATAACCCAAGATTCCATCACATATAATTTACAAAACCAAATGCATGAATAATGGACAATATCTAACAATGATTCATAAAAAACCAAAACACAAAGATTGTCAAGATACGTATCTAAGAGTTTAATGACTCTTACAAACTTCTAATATCGGTAGCATGCTCAACAAGCTTTTTGTTGTACGTGCGAATCTAAAAGTTCTATGCACTAGAACACACAAGAACAACATACAAGAAAAATATAAGTGAGAAAAAAAGAAAGAGTTCTCCAAAGTTGAGTCTTCTTCTTTTTCTTTCTTTCTAAGTGTAGTGAGTGAGTAAACACAAGAGTTGTGTTCTTCACACTATCCCATAGTCATCATCCATAGAGTTTTATATTATGCAAGTGTTGCACAACTACAAGACTACTCTCATCTATTGATTGAAGGCAACTAGTCCTACATTGTTGAAGCCATGAATGAGGTCTAGCAAGCTTTTGAATCACCAAAAGTGGGGCTTACGGGTAAAATTTCATTAAGGCTTGAACTCATTCTAGTGCTTCTCATATGTTTCTAGCTAGAGGATTCATACTTGGGGAGCATCACAATTCAATCCACCTATCATATGAATATCCATATGTCAAATTTAACATCTCATATAAAGTAGAATGAGGCTCACTACATCCCAATATCGACATCACACACAGATCAAGAAAAATAGATAGAGGTGATAGTTTACAAATTAACACAACCTATATATTAACCCAATGACTACGAATGTTTATAGCCTATGTATTAAATGAATTTATGTATGTATTAAATGAATTTATCACTCATATTATTGTTAGTGTTATGCCCTAGGCCAATTAGATAATGGCCATACTTTGACTTTGTCATATTTTTATTTTATTAATAAAGTGGCATTTTTATTATTATTGGCTAATTCTAGTATTATCCTTGATTAATTAATTCTACCAAGATCATCAAGTATGTGACTTGGTAGTAAAAATTTTAGATGATACTTGAATTCTAATCTAAATATCCTAGTTGATTATTATTGTGGGAACAATAATGAATAAAGACTAGTATGAGGTTGACTGATGATTAAGTTTTACTGATAATGTATATGAGATATTAAGTCAAACTCATAGGTACATATTTAGAGAAATGATGTACTGGATCGACCCACTATGAGAATACCATATGGATTATTGTTATAAGTAATTCTCATTACAATAGTATTATTTGAGTCCTCTGACCTGAGACCACTATAGTTTCCTGCATGTCTGTATTTTAACACATCCCTATGCCATCTTTAACCAAATGGTAAAACAGGTTGTGATTGGATATAGAATGAGTTATGCGAGGGATGTGAGTGGTTAAGATGGAATTTATCTCTCAGTTACTTTGAGAAGATATCTATTGGGCCCTTCGATGAGTTAGACTGAAGAGAAATACATGGCCATGCTAGAATGATAAAGAGTTATCAGTATCAGTCTACTTAGGATCGAGAAATAATATGATTGAACAATATAAGGATGATATAATCCATGCCTTATGTTCAATTAGGATATCATGTGACAAAAGGACTATAGTACAAGCTGTGTATTAGGTTATGTCGAATTATCGGCTTTCACATAACTTGGGTAGTCATAATATCTTGCTAGAGACCAATTATGACTTGTGGGCTAAAATAGCAACATTAGGCCCATTGCCAATGTTGTGTGAACTTACAGGATCGCACACTTAGAACAAGCCCAAAGTAGACTTGGGTTAATAAGCCCAATAATTATCTCTATGGAAGTTTAAAAAAATAAGTAAATAAATAAATATATATATATATATGTATATATTTATATTAGTGTTTATTTATTTATTTATTTCCTAATTTATTTTAGGTAAGAGTTATTTAAAATAAATAGGAAATGATTCTAATTTGGAATTAGAATCAAAATATAATAAGAAGTTTAAACTTACCAAAACTGTTTTAGTAAGTGGAGGTGTATGAAACCCTAGAGAGGATGGATATAAATACATCTTATTCTCTAGGTTTAGGTTAAGCCTTTTTCTCCTCCTTCTTCCTTTACTTCTTTTGTGAGAAACACATTGAGAGAAAAAGGTGTTGTGAGACAACAAAGGTTCTAGCAGACCTACTTCGCTTTGGATCACCTTGTTCGTGTGGATACCGTAGAGGGCGTGACCTTTTGGTGACGTCTCAATCTGACAAAAGGAATACGAAAAGCTCGAGGTAGGGTGTCGCCAGAGTGAACGCCCTCTCTTCCTTCCAACAATCTTGCCATAAGATCGTCTTGGTGAGTGTTTGGAAACCCTCTCAATCAATCTAGTTCGAATTATATAGATATGGGTTATGGGTTTTCGTGGTTAAACTCTTTGTTTTTCCGCTGCACTATGGATCATGAAACCCAACAGTTATAAACTCTTATAATAAACTCATTTAACATAATGCTAAAAAGTAAACTTAATTCTCACATTTAGAAATGTAAAAATTACTAGAACTGGATGCTTTCAAGCTACAAAATTAAGGAATTTTAGAAGAAAATAAAATAATATCATGCCATTAAACAAGACTTTATTATGCTAGAATTTAATTAAATTAGTTCCAAACAAGGGTTAGAAATTTTTGAAAAAAATAAAAATCTATCAAAAAACAGGGTAATTAAGAGAACACTATCACTAACCTCGAGCAATACAGGTTCAACGATGCATTTTAGATCCCAGACCCTTTTATTCATCCATAAATAATTGATATTGTAAATGTTTTTTTCAAAGAAATTGGAGATTATGTGGGAATGAATGAGGCAAAAAAAAAAAATTTTTTTTTAATGGGAGGAGGTTAAGGTGGGAGGGGTGCCTTTAAAGTAGATGAAGAAGAAGAATTATTAATTGTTTGTGGGATTCAATTGGAAGAATGAAGGAAGATACATATGCTCTCATCATTGATTGTTTGCTTCTCTTTAAAGTTTTTTCAAATTTGGAATTTAGATTTAAATAAGAAGAAGAAGAAGAAGTTGTTTGGCTTCTATAAAGTTATTTTTATTTTTATTTTAATTAAAAAGGCCCCACATGAGCCACATCAACAGTCATAATGGGAAAACTAACAGCCGTTTAGTTTAGTGTTTAAATACACGAATATGGTGGCATAAAAGGTATAAACGAATCTTAAAAAGCATATAGTGCCAATATAAGAATCAAGATAAGCATTAAGGTCATATTTGGACTTTTCTTATGAAATTAAAATTGTTAGATTGATCATTATTTAGTTATAATTAGTGATACATATTATACATATTAATACATAAAAATTAATTAATTATTGTAATTAAATAAAGATTAATCTAACATTTATTAATTATATTTATACACACACACACACGCCGAAAGAGGAGATATTATTAGGGTGAATTACTATTTTCCCTGTGTTTTAGCCTATTACACTACTTCGTCCCTGACATTCTAAAAATATATTTATTCATCCTTATACTTTGCTCAGTTAAACTCGTTCATCCTTCTGTAAGGGTTTTTTTTACAATCAACCAAAAAAAATAGAGGTCAAATTAGAAAAAATGAATGAATAAGTCAAAAGTACCCTTTGATTGTTGGCTACTTGAAAAATAGAATTCATCCCCAGCCAAGAATCGACTCTCTCCAAGCTTCTTCTTGTAAATGTCTAACACCTTTCCCAGCTTCTCTTCATTTTGCTTGATTACTCTTTCATCTTAAGCAAATCCTTCGTAAATTATTTAGTTATGCTTCTCTTCAATCTGCTTAATTACATTTTCACAAACTCCTAACTTAAATTTCGAAGCAAAACTAAATAATTCAAATTTAAGTTCTAAAACAAAAACCCAATATAGCGCAAACAATCACCAACAAAGACAAAACAACATCTAGAGTCCTAACTAGCCTGACCTAACTACCAAGATTTTTCGGGGTTCCTGAAAGATTTCAATTTGACTCTTGCGTTCTTGAAAGTTGGGGATTTTGGTAGCAGATTGTTGCGGCTTTTAAGATTATGTCTCAAAGAGTACTTCTTTCACCATTTCTTCTTTGAGTGAAGCCTGTAAAGCTATGGCTACATGAGTATATCTCGTGTGTTGTTCTAGTGTAGGTGGTTTTAGTGGAGAATGGTGAGGTAAGCCTTTTTTGGTACAGCAGCCCATTTGTGAGTAAGTATTAAAAGTAATAGTAAAGAGCAGAAATGTGCATTGTGGATTTGAGAGTTATATAATGAAAATGGATTGCTGCTTCTTAGGCATTTGATATGTGAGCCACAACATAAAGTAGAGAAACTGGTATGAGACTAGAATTGGAAGAGCTGCAAACCAAGCAAAACTGGAATAGTGCCTTCACCTGGATTCCCAACATTAAAGGTCCCAAGAACTACACTATGTGATATTTGCCCAATGTGATTTTGAAGGATACTTGAGCTAGCATCATTTCCTGCCAATTTGAGCCAAGACCACTCATTCATAAATTTGCAATAGAAGGAAAATAAGAGCAGAGGGACACTTAAAACCAGATCACAAAAGAGAAAAAACCAGCTTAAATCAGTACATCGACCATTATTTGCGTTTGTGTCACCGGAGCTTGTATCAGCCAAAGACTGTGGTTGTGTTGGCTGCCTTGCAACCAAGTGCAGCGTATGCCGCAAAGTGCACAACTTTTTTCTTCGATCACGGGCACAATCCATCACCACGGAGCATAGTCGACTCTTTTCTCCGATCACGGGGATAGTCCACCGTGAAGTGCCACCACCACCGCCAATAGTCCCCAAAACCCTACTCTCCCCTTCTGTCATATCCTAAAAATTTAAAGAAAAAAATTACACCCAAAAAAACACACAGAGACCACTCAAAACACACATACAAAGACCATTTAAAAGAAAGAAGAAGAAAAAAACCCAAAACTTTGTGATTGTTTAAGGAAAAAAAATCCCTGCTCCCTCTACTAACTTTTTTTCTTTTTCTTTTCTTTCCCGATTCAGGACATAAAAGATAAAAAGGGCTATTTTAGTCTTTTATAGTCATTTAACGTCTGTTTAACGAAAACAGTACATAAAGGACTTTTTAATTTATTTCAGTGTAAGGACGAATAAATATATTTTTAAAATGTCAGGGATGAAGTAGTGTAATAGGTCAAAATAGTAATTTACCCTTATTATTATTGTGAGGGAAAGGTTCATTTTTGCCCCTAACATTTTCATTGAAGCTCTTATAAGCGTTCATCATTTTTTTGGCTCAAATATAAACGAGCTGTACAAAATTCATCTTTTCAGGCCCCTCTCTTAACGTGGACTTAATAAGGAGGAAGGACTCTGTTAAGTTGAAAATGACATGGTACATAGGGTCCCACAAGAATTGATATATAACGTCCAATAATAAAATCTCCGTGGCACAACTTCTTCTTCTTCCTCTTATTCTTCTTGTGCTGCTGCTTCTTCTTTTTAAAATAATTAGGGCAAAAGTGAAAGAATAAGAGGCATTTAAACAAATGCTTTGCTAAGCCTCCTACTAACATCGCCGAATTGATGGCTTTTTGAACAAATGAATGGCCCTACATAGAGCTGTTTGTTTTATATGCAGTGGGCAAATGAAAATTTCAGTCTTCTCTTCCTTTGAGCCACAATACACTAGAATTAATTACTCAAGTTTATCATCAAGGATATATTTAGCAAGATATAAAGTGGATAGCTTCGAGAAAGTAACGAAATAATGGTGCAATGAGGTTTCGATTTCACAAGGGAAGTGAGTTTTAAGAAGAACTTGAAAAAGTACAGAAGTGAATCAACATAAAATCACTTACCCAAATGCTTGTGAGTTTTAATCAACTTGAATTTATTGAGAAAAAGATGGATTTGAGAAGGTTGAAGTTGATATGAAGCTGAAAGGGACTTGAATTGTTGTTAAGTACCTAAGCCAAGATGAGGTAATTGGATGGCTATGGATTTTTAGCTATGAACATTCTTCTCTATCTTTAAGTTTCTGCATTATCTTTGTGAAGAAAATGCAGAATTTTATAGCTCCTACCTGCTGAGTCATGCCCTTGTTTCTTCTTCAATTGACAGCTCATACTTCCTTCTTATTTTCTAAATTTTTCTCCCTTTAGTCCCTAACCTTCTTTCCATTCATTCTTTAATCTTTTTATTCATAATTATCTACATTTTCATTTTATTTTATTTTGGAACAGGGATATGACAGTTTCGATTTGTTGGATACCCTAAACTAGTTGACTTAGTAGATTGTTGTGCTGTTTACAAGAAGTATAGAGGATGTCAAACGAAATAGTTACAGCAACAAACTTTTCATCTCCAACTGCATAAAAAAGAAATCTGTCAAAAAAAGGATACTCATCAGCATCAGCTGGTCGTTGAAAATACATCTTGATCATTAAACTTAAGAGCAAAAGTGAGCGTAAGCTAAATATCGGTACAAGTGAGCGCTCTTTTGGGACTCGTGTCATCTTTATTCCTGCTTGCGGTGGTCTTATCGTCAGTTTCTTGAATGCTGTTCGATCATTTCGTATTGATACTAACAACAATAACACTACCAATAATCGTTTCTTAGCTGCATTAAACCCCTTCTTTAAGGTAGTGGCTATTTGTTTCACTCTTGGAATTGGGAATTCTCTGGGTCCCAGAGGTCCAACTGTGGAGATTGGATCTTCTATTGCTAAAGGAATCGACTCTCTCACTCTCTCTTCTCAATAGTCATGAAACAAGCTTTCCCTTTTGGTTGCCGGTTCTGCTGCTGGAATCACTATGCCTCTTATTCTGTACAACTGAAAAGATGAATTTTGTACAGCTCGTTTATATTTGGTAAAATTCATTTTTAAGCCCCTGAACTATATCCGTTTTTTCTATTGAGCCCCTATCGTTTTTATTGCATTGCATTGCATTGCATTGAGCCCCTATGCTATTATTTATGTAGCTATTGAGCCCCAATTTGATAAATTCCATAGAAATGTGCAAAAATTTTAAGGGCTCAATGTATTACATAAATAATAGTATATGGACTCAATGTATACATAAATAATAATATAGGGGCTCAATGTATACATAAATAATAGCATAGGGGCTCAATGCAATGCAATAAAACGATAGAGACTTAATAGAAAAAACTGCTATAGTTCAGGGGCTTAAAAATGGTTTTTGCCTTTATATTTGAGCAAAAAAAAAAACGATGAGGGCTTATAAGAGCTTCGGTGAAAACGTTAGGGGCAAAAATGAACCTTTTCCCTTATTGTGATAAAAGCGTTGAGAAACGAGCTTTTTGGCCCAATCATAGAAATTCAGGTGCCAAATTGAGCTTTTGTCCCTACTCTTTTCCACTGAACTGAAGAGAACCGGAAGTGATAGCCTGACAAAAACACAGAAAGAAACAGAGAGGAAAGCAGAGAAAAAGGAGAATGGCAAACCTAAGGAGAAGCTCATTTTCAAACAGTTCAGAGAGCCCATTTCAGGTTCAAAACTTATCAAGATTATCATCACTGAAACACTTCTTGAAGAAACCACATGCCTTTCCGTTTCTGCTCTCAATCTTACTCTTCCTCACTTGGCTCTCTCTCAGACTGCAGCATCCTTCCTCCAATTCTTCTTCGTCTTCTGTTAATTCTATTCATGGAACTACCCAACAAACTAAATCGGCAAAAGAGGATGATAAGAATGCTAATTTAATCAGATTCAAATCTGGCTTATTCCCTTCTCCAATCATCAAAGACAAGCGTGGTTGGCTCCTCGACCCCGTCCCTCTGGCCCGACGCTCTGGCATTACAGGTCTCTTTCCTTCTATCTGTTGAATATTTGGAACTCCCATTTCTAATTTTGATTTATGAAACACGGTTTTTTTTTTTTCAGGTGGTGCTGTGTCTTGTGCTTCATTACATGTTGGTGAAATCAAACCTGGCACTGTGAGGGGAAATCACAGACACTATAATTGCAATGAGACTTTTGTCATTTGGGGTGCCAAAACGTTGTTTAGGGTATGGTATGCATGCTCTCTCATAATTACAATCATAAAATTCCCATGAAAATGGCGGTTGGAAAATGTGAATTGTAGACCCATATATGCTTTGGTTAAAAGAATTCATAATATTAGTGTGGATAGGGTGAAGAAAGGTAGACGTATGTCTAGACTCACTTGGAGAAGAGTGGTAAAGGGACTTATTGGCTCTACATCTTTTGGAAGATGTAGTTGATAATCATGTGGAATGTAGAAAGAGAGTTCATATTGCCGACGCCAATTAATCTGGAACTAAGGCTTAGTTGCGTTGAGTTGTAACATGGTTATGAGTTGTGCATTTTCCATTTTCCGGTGGGGTTTCTTTAACAGTTCTCTTGTCAATCAATTGCAGTTGGAAAATAATCATATAACTGATAAAGGCTATGCTCAAGTGATAGTCAGTGCAGATGAAGTTGCTGTTGCAGCTAGTCCAAGTGGAACTGCTCATCTTCTGGTAAATGTAGATCCCATACTTAGTACATTTTTCATTGGGTGCCAAGACAGTGTGATAAATAATAACAGCTCAGTTACTGATTTCAATGTTTGGAAAGATTTCTAAGTTTGTTTGTGCCATTTTTACCTACCTCTGGTGTCATTGAACTTGCCAAAATACAAGATATGTTTATTCTTCGTTCCGCCTGTAATGACAGATCTAGAGTTGTGGAGTTAAGTCTGTTACATGAGATAATAACTTATAGATGTATATAGAACACTTTATTCTGTTTCATTCTCTTAGTTTTCATCAATACTTCTCTTTCATTCTATTTTGTAAGTTTTCAGACAGGCATCCAGAATGTGACTCATATATATATATATATAGCTTTAAATTTTATTGGGTGTAAATAATGAATAACTTTAAATTTTATTGCAAGATATGTTAAAGTCTTAGAGATGTAGTATATTTTAATATCTTTCTCAAACTGAAAGTGCTATTATAATTGTGTGATTATAATTGCATGGAATTTATACTGTATTACATTACTACATCATAGGGTCTCATCATAGGTTCTTTGTGAAATTTCCATCGTCTTCTTAAAATTGATTGGGTATATAGTTGTCTGGAAGAAATTGCAGTAAGTGTATGTGAGGATGCATATTTGAAATTATTGCTTTGCTGAAAGATTCTGAAAAACATGGCAACCCAAAATCATTAGTAGTGAATTATTGAAATTCTAATAAGATTTTACATGCAATGTGAAGCTGATGCATTTCATAGATAGCTACCCAAAATCACCTGCAAAAGTTTCAGTTAACTAACTTATATGCATCTTGATGTAAATGGAAGAATAAAAAGTAATGGTTACAAGGCAACAATATTAATATTTCGTGATAATGCAACATACTAAGTTTGAAGGTTTTGGTCCCTTTCACCGGAGCCCCAATATTAGGTTGGTGTATTCATTTAGCAGCTGTGTGTTTCTCTTATTATTGGCATATTGGGAAGCAAAAGATGTGTGATACTGGTGCTAGGGAAATTACATTAGCTACATAACTGGCGGACTAGTTTGGAAGCCCCCAACTAGCAGCCCCTTCTCAACAAAAAAGGGTTTTTGGAATTACCATTGGCCAAATATACAATTTCACTCATGAACTTTACTTAATAATTCTGTCACCTCTTGACTTTCATTTTGTTCAATTTCATCTTTTAACTTATATATATATATTTTTACCTATTTTGCCCTTCTTGCACACTAAACAAATGCGTATATTTAAATCGCGCTGAGGGACACCCGGTGGTTCTCTGGTTCGAGACCCACCTCCCCCAATTCCCCCACTTAAAAAAAAAAAAAATGGCGCTGAGTTTGAATTGGTGAAAAATAGAAGTTAAGAGATGAAATAGGTGAAAAATAGAAGTTATGTAGGCTAAATAGGTGAAAAATAGAAGTTAAAAGGTGAAATTGAACAAAATGAAAATCGAGAGGTGACATAAAATAATTGAGTAAAGTTTAGGGAGGTGAAATTGTATATTCTGCCATTTGTAATGTAATTAAAAATTGTCTTAGATTTTAAATTATCATAGGACTCTCTATTTGGTTATCAAACTCATCTTAAGGTTAAGGTTGTTTTCCTGGTGCGGGCAGTTTGTATGGAAGCAAGGGGCTTTTTGCCAATTTGTGGCAATGTATATATATATATATATATTTCCAAATTATGATAGTTACCAAAAAAAAATTCAGATTTATGGTGGAATGAAAAGAAATTTTCTATTTATGGTAATTTTTATTGACGTGGTAATAATATAAGAATTCCGCCAATGGCACTGGTTAATTCCACCAATGGCATTGACAGAGTTGAAACAACTTTTTCTTTTTTTTTTTTTTAGCGGAAATGCATGATTAATATTTTTTTTTCTTTTGTTTGGCCATTTCCAAGTTGCAGGTCCAAGTTGGCCATTTCCAAATCACATTATTGGCAAAAAAGGCTTCATCCAATTTCTTTTTAATCTTGTTTTTTATAGAATAAAAAATTTGCAATGAAATAATGAAGTGGCAATAAAAAATAGGTATTCTCTGGTGTAATATATATAGAATAAAAAATTGGCAAAATTAATGAAATAATAGTATTTTTTCGTTAAATGTAATTATATTTAAAATTTTTTCTGTAATAGTAAATATACTTTGAGTGGCGGAGTTGTTGAATTTTTTATTATTTTTTATTTTTTCAATAATTATAAATATTGAAAACAAATTAATTTTGTTGGCCAATAATAAAATATATATTACGCATATTAATAAAATTGTGATTTTAGTTAATACTATTATGACCAATTTAATAATTATATAAATTAATTAAATTATTACATATCCTGGTGACTACTTCAGCAGTGACATTGACAGAATGTAGCAGATTGTGAATTGCAGTTTTATTTGAATCAATTAATCAATAGGTTGTATGGTAAATCATAACCAACCGCTGATGGTTTGCGTAAGCTTTTACATTCACCAGTTAATTACGTTGTTTGTTGGTGCTCAAAGTTTCTGAAAATCCTGATGAGCTTAAATTTACCGGATGTGAATTTTAATTGGGAGCGCTACTTAAAACTTCTATTAGAACCTTTACTTCATCCCTCTAAGACCAAATCTAAGAATGATATGAACCTCAATGATATAGCAAAGAGATCCAATACCAAATATTTAGCAACAGTAGGATCGTTTCTAAACAAATTATAAATAATTGATTTCCTCCCTTAACCCGTTGATTAGCAAACCAAGAACCAAGAATAAGAAAAACAATTGAAATAGACGCCACTCCCTTTACAAAACTAAGTAGAGGAAGATAAGTCAAATTAGACGCCACAATCAAAATGATTGATAAGTCTGAAATCAGTTCTTTTAAGAACCAAAGCAAAAGGCTTTATAAAAGTGATATTTTATTTCTCATTGATGT
>CATIWK010218301.1:0-15403 GCA_949634005.1 Mallotus japonicus
ATTGAAGTTACTTAAGTATTGTAGATTGCTTGGACACAAGGATTTCGTCTTAAGGGAAAAAGAATTAGTGTGTTATCTATTTGGTTTTTTCCTATCTCTACAATGATACGACAGTACTTGTAGACTCTAGGAGGAGATACCTTTGATTGACAACGACAGTTGCTTTTCGAGACTATAAACTAATTTCCAATCATATATTGAATAATATTTATGCTTAAAGTTCTTATTTGATTCTGAATTGTAATTTCTCATATGCATATATTCTGTCTAAATTCTTTTAATTTTTATAGTTTCCTTAATAATTAGTTAGTAAATTAGATTTCCTTATTTGTTGTTATAACTATTATTATTTGATACTAATTTACCTATCCATCTAAGTATCTAACTAGTTAATACAAAATTGCTCCAAATTCCCGAGTGTTCGACACCCTTCTTGCTCTATACTAAGTCTTAGAGACTAGGGTAATACAATTTGACCCGCTTCATAAATAATATACATATTTTAAAATAAATAAATTAAATAATTTTAATAAATTTAAATTGCCATTTAATTGAGGCCTATTGATATGAAAAATTCAAAGGCTTACGGCTTTTACAATTTTATCCCAACGTTTTAATTTTATAAAAAAGTTCCAATTCTTGGCTATTTTAGCACAAATAAATATTTGATCGAAATCGAATCAAATATGCTGATGTGACATTTGTAAAATGTCAAATTTACTCTTTATGCTTGTAAAATCCATAAGCACCTATTGGCATAAAAAATTCAAACATTTATAACTTTTGGCAATCTTATCCCATTTTTAATTTTGAAAAAATATTTCAATTTAAAAATTATTTAATTAATTGAATAAAAAGTGTTGACATGATAATTAAAAAATTAAATTCATATACGATAAATTTTTAAATTTATTACGCACTATTATTTTAATAAAATTTTTAAAATTATATATATGTATGTGTAGTAAGATATGACAAAATTTTTTTGAATGTTAAAGTTAGATATTTTTTTTCTTTTAAAAAAGTAGATATTTTTAAATAATTTCAAATAAATAATTATAAAATAATTAATAAATTTGAATTATCTAGAATAATAATTATTTATATTAAAAATATCTTTATTTCTTAAAACTATTATAATGAAAGTCATTTATGAATTTAACAATTTTTCAATACTAAATGTAATTATTTTATTATTATTTATGTATTTTTATTTAATTTTAAATAAATAATTATTTATATTAACAAATTGGATAAATTAAAATTTTTTATCAAAATTTAAAAATTGGGATAAATTTGCCAAAAATTTGAAATGTATCGATTTTTTTTACACCAATAGACCATTATAGATTTAGTAAATAAAAAAGGGTAAATTTGACATTTTATAAGATGTTGCATCAACATTTTTATTTAATTTTGACCAAAAAGCTATTTGTATTAAAATTGCAAACATTTATCGAATCATGACATTTTTGCCAAAATTAAATGATTGGGATAAAACTGCAAATATTTGAATTTTTTACACCAATAGACCTTTAATTAAATATAAAAATGAGAACTTAAAAATTTATTGTAATAATTTTATTTTATTATTTTTATTAAGAGTACATATATATTTTTAGTATGTATAGTAATAATAATAATTGAATAAATAAAATAAAAAAATAGAAAATAGTTGAAAAAAATGTTGTTTTAGTTAGAATAAAAGACATAATTTTTGATAGAAAAAAAGAGTAATGTTTTAGATGTAATATGATTAGAGTGATTTGCATAGAAAATAACATATGTATTCTAAAATAAGATTTTTTTTATAAAAATAAATTGTGAATTTTAATAGCTCAACATATAAGTCTTTAAGAGTGAATGTTGAATTATAAAGAGGGACACCTGTCAAATTTTGAATTTAATAAGTTTAGAGCTCAACATATTTAATATAAAGGGAAAAATACTATAAAATACCCTGTGGTTAGACACTTTTTCACTTAAAGAGCTGTAGTATTTTTTGTAATATTTAAGGGTCTGTGATTTCATTCTACTTACATTTTGGTACCCTACCCAGTAATAATGTTAAAAATATATGATATAATGTTAAAATAATATAAATTTTTAATAGTATAATTATTGGCAAAGTAGTATAGCATGCAACTAACTAAAATAAATTCACAATAAATAAAAATAAGATGTATTTTTAATTTTATTATGAATAAAAAGAAATAATTTTTAAAATAAAATCGTAATATTTTTGAAAGTATCTAAATTGTTATATTGATGGTAAATCACATGTAAAACATTTGTATTATTGAGAGGGAGTATTATATTAAAGTTTCATTACAAAATAATGACAATATTTGTTGATAGAGTATTAAATTGTTAAAAAATGAAACCGCATACCTCAACATGCTATGAAAAAAACCACAAGTCTTTAAGTGAAAATGTGTCTAACCACATCGTAATTTTTTGTACTTATCCCTAATATGAATATAGATTTTCATTTTCATTTTATATTTTTTAAATTATTAAAATTGAAGTCTAAATAACTATAAATAATGTGGAATTCACAAAAAAAGAGATTAGTTACTTCATCTTAAATGTCATATATCGATCAAAATAGCAATTTGTGATAAAATTGCAAATAATTTGTCAAATTTTAAAGTTTGGTATAAATTTGTAAAAATTAAAAAAATTATGATTTTTTGCACCAATATACCTCAAATTTATATATTTCATTGTTCTTTTTTTTTCAATATTATACTATTTACCAATTGTATCATTATTTAATAAGAAATATCATTAGCTAACTTTAAAATACCGCCTTTCTCAAAAAAAAAAAAAAAAAAAAAACCGCTATATCCTCCGTTGAAATATTAATTATTTAGAAATAATATCTTTTTACCATCTAATTTACCATATTATATTACTTACCTCCACAATTAAAAAAATTATATTTTTATCCTTTTTTTGCACTATTATAAAAATAATAATTTTAAGTGATTTAATTCATATGCCCAACAATTTAAGCTAACATTTCAAAAATAATAATTTTGCTTAATTAATTGTTTTGTGCAATATAAATTTTTTAAATTAATATTTAAGTAGAAATACTTTAAAATTAGAGAAATTAATTAGTATTTAATTAAAATCTTAACTAGATTAAATAAAACTAGGTATTTTTATTAAAAATTACAATTTGTATTTATAGTTAATTAAATAATTTTTACATAAATTTTGAAAAAAATAGTGTAATAATAAAAAAATATAGTTTTTATATATTAGGGGGAAAATAGTATAATATAGTCAAATAAAGTGGGCAAATAAGACTTACTTCCTATAATAAAGACTATTTTGATAATTAGTTTTAATAGTAAATGTGACGAGATAAATAGTATGTATAATATTGTAAAAAGGAATGACAAAAAAAAAAAATATAAGGAGTGTAAGCACCCAATTTCAGGATAGTCTGACATAGGGATGTTATCGAAGACCCAATGATAAAAATTGACTGTAAAATTAGGATTAATTGAATCTAGCTTATGGCTTTTGGACTAGATTGCAACTTTTTTTAAGACCTATTTGTAAACTTTTAATTTAGGGCCTAAATAAGTATTTTGAGCCACTCGGTCGAGAGAGTGACTTCGTAAGGTATCAATATAGGGGATTTGTAGTAATTGTCAGGCCTAAATAATTTTGTCTCATGCGGGGATGTTAGAGATCTTGTGGCTTATTTCCAGTCGGAAATGTCGGAAATAGCCTATTTCCGATCAGAAATAGACATTTTCGACTGAACTAGGTTTAATTTTTAATTTTTTTATTTACTATTTATTTTATTTTTTAAAATTTTAATTGAATTGATAAATTTGAACCGTATAGATTTTTTAACTTTAAACGTATATGATCAGGTTGTTTTTTTATCAAATATATTTTAACTTGACAATTTTTGTTTCTTAATTTTTTTATCTGATTTTAGTCTATAAATAGGGGGTGAGTTTACTGAAGAAAAAAAAAAAAAGATTTTAGTAGACAATAAAAACACTCTTTTCTTTTACATGGTTTTCTTCTTATTTCTTTCGGCATTACTAAAATATTGCCATTTTTTCTTTCGGTGTTACCAATAAAACTCTACCATTAATCAGACCCAAGAACCCTAAGACAACATATCACAAACAGTAAATAAAGCTCCACTATGAGGGAAATTATAAGCATCCATTATTTTTTATTTTTTCTTTTCTATTTTATTTTTTTATTATTTTGACTTAATTAGTCACTTTTTATGTATTTGTTTTTTATTTCATGGCTCGATGACTGAAAATACACATGGGGAGAAAACTGCACTAGAGATGATAAGCCAAACCCGATGACCTACACAAATTTTTTTTTATTTTGATTTTACTTTCCTTAATCTTTCATGTTAGGTTTTATGTTCTATTTTTTGTATTTTTTATTCTGTAATTCTTCCTATAATCACTCCAATAGTGGGAAATAATGAAATACTTTATATTTCTGTTTTTTATGTGATTAAATTGATTAATAAAATAGGTTCATTTGGTAAAAAAAATAATTAAAATCAATGACTATAGACATTTAATTAGGGTTTATTAAAATCAATTTAGATTTAGGAGATTAGATTTAGGTTTTGTTTAATTAATTTGCTTTTTTTTTTTAATAGAAATGGAAGAAAGAATCATCAGACGGTGCACCAAGGCTTCCTAGCTAGGCTAGCACCCCTCTAGCACCAATATCATATGACCCTTATGACCTTATTATTAAGAAAAAAGAATAAATACAATGTTCAATACAACCTTCAAGGGCCAATTAAAACAAGCAGAAAAGGAAACAAAGCAGCAAAGGCTATTTACAGAAACGAAAATATTCCCTTCCCATGGCATTGTGGATCATATCATCATGTACCTCTTGTGGGTAAGAATCCCACCATTTAACCGAAGGCAAGCCAATACCCATCACCGATAAACGATCAGCAACGCAATTTCCCTCCCTGTAAATATGGCTTATATGCACTTGAAATTTGTCAATGGAAGAAAGACAATTTTCCCAAGCTCTGCGCAACCACTAAGGAACAGCAGAGCTTCTGCAATGAATCAGATGGATCACAAATGTTGAATCACTTTCAAGCAAAAAAATGCAGGAGCCATTGAAGTAGCCTTTTCCATGGCAATAATAACAACATATAATTCTGCTTCAAACGCAGAACAGGAGCCTGGAGGAGCTGCGAAAGACACCACAGCAGAGCCCAAATGATCTCAAAAAATCCCTCCTGCACTTGACAGGCTCGACGCACCATGAGCAGCACCATCTGTGTTGATTTTGATCTAGGAAAAAGGAGGCTTAATCCAGAAAACTGAAAGCAACAGTGGAGGTTTTCGAAATAGTCCTTGAACCTTTAACTAGGTCAGCAACAAAATTATTCATATGCCCGATCTTGAATGAATCTGTTTCCTTGATATCTTGAAATATTTTATGAAAGATTTGAGAAATTGGAATGAATTTGTCATGAAATAACATATGATTTCTAGCAAACCAGATATGATAAATCACAAAAAAGAATCCAGCTCTCCAAAGCGCACCAATATGAGATGAGAACTTGAAGAACCATACAACTTTGAAGAAACTGGGAAAGTCATTCGTAAAGCAAATGTTGACCCCAAACAGGCTACCTAAAGAACGCCAAATAGAAGCAGTATAAGGGCACTGAATAAATACATGATTTAAAGATTCTGCTGCTCTTGAACAAAAATGGCACCGTGACACCAAAACCATACCCCTCTTACAATTTAAATCATCAGTAGGAAGGCAATTATAAATTGCTCTCCAAACCAAAAAAGCTATGGCCGGAGGCAAGTAATGCCGCCAAAGGTCCTTTCCCTAGGCAACCTTAGTATGGAGGGGACGATAAAAATGATAAAAACCTTTACAAGAAGAAGAACCATTCTTAGCCGGATGAAAAACATAAACATCAACTCCACTATGAGAAAAAACTATATTGTCAATATCCTCACAAATATCAGGGTAAGCCATGCGAAATTCTGTAGATAAATTCCACTTATTATGGACAAAGACATCAGAAATCTTGGACTTAAGATGCTTTCGAAAAGAAGCAGGAATACCAATTGCATCCGAGATAGAATAGCCTAACCAGTTGGCATTCCAAAAATGCAAAGAAGAATCCTTTCCAAGCAGCCATTGAGAATTAGCTTAAATGTCAGCAGTACAAGATTTAATTGAACTCTAAACAATAGAAAATATATAAGAAGGTTTGGACAAAGAAGCTGCATTAAAAAATCTAGAACGAAGGAAAGTGTAAACAAATTTTGAATTACAACAAACCTTCCAAGCTAATTTATAGAGCATGGCTGAATTAAGATGATGGAGTCGTTTCAAACCAAGACCTCCCTCTTCGTTAGGAGTATAACAAATGTCCCATTTAATTGTTATAAGCTTTTTAGTAGAAGTAGAACCAGTCCAAATGAAATTTCTGATTGCTTTTTCCAAACTTCTAAGCAACATCACAGGCCATTTATAAACCATAAAGGAATGCAGGAAAGAACCATAAATAACTGAATTAACCAGAGCCATTCTACCCGCCATAGAAAGAAGCTTACTAGACCATGCATCGAATTTGGAGAGGACTTTGTCTGCCAAATGTTATAAATAATTTTTCCTAGGAGCACCTTGAAAAAGAAAGACTCCTAAATAATTAAATGGAAGATCCCCTTTCTTCATCCCCAAAATATTTGAAATTAAGTGAGCTCTATGAGGAGTAACATATCTGCCAAAATAAATCTGGGATTTGCTCCAATTGACTATATGCCCAGAAATAATCACGTAAGACTCAAATTCTCGAGTTAACTTATGAATATTAGACTAAGTGGCTCTGTAAAAAATTAAAATGTCATCAGCATAAAGGAAATGCGATGGACATTTTACACGAGCACTAGCATACATAGGGACCAGACTATAATCTTCAAACAACTGCCGGTTCAAATAATCCTTCACCAAACAGAAAATGAGAGGGGAAAGGGGATCCCCCTAACACACTCCATGAGAATAAGCAAAATATCCCTTAGGAACTCCATTAATCAAGATGGAAATTCGAGTAGATCAGAAAATAGAAAGCACCCAATTACAAAAAGTGTCTGCAAAGCCAAAATTACGAAGAAGAGAAACAATAAATTTCCAATCCATTGAATCGAAGGCTTTGCGAATGTCAACTTTAAGAGCCATATTACCACCCAAACATCGCATGTTCAACAAGTTAATATTTTTCGAAGCACCCGCAATGCAATCTTCAATATGATGACCTTTGATAAACCCAAACTGCGGAGGAGCCACTATATCACCAATAAAATAAGCTAATCTATTAGCCAAAATCTTAGTAATAACTTTGAAAACAAAATTACTAAGAATTATGGGTCTAAAATTATCAATTGTATTAGCCCCTTGGATCTTAGGAATTAAAATCATGAAGCTAGAATTGACACCACCCATAATGTAGCATGTGGAAAAGAAACTTCGAACAGTATCACAAACATTTTTACCCACAACATTCCAACAGTTTCGAAAGAATAAACCTGTGAATCCGTCAGGGCCAGGTGCACTGTGGGGATCCAAATCAAATACCACCTCTTTAATTTCATCAAAACTAGGCATCTTGCAAAGCGCAACATTATGATCATCACTAACCAAGCCTGGAATGACTGAAGATACTGAGGAAGAATCTTTTTGAGAAGTGTCAGTCGGAAAAAGATTAGAAAAATAACCAATAATATGATGTTCAATTGCACTAGAATCTGAAACCAGAACATTATTAATAAGCATACTATGGATACCAGATTGAGGGCGACGTCTAGCCAAAATACCATGATAATACCTGGAATTCCGATCACCATCATGCAACCATTTAATACGGATTAATCTTTCAATAAGGCTTTTTGATTTTTAAGATGATTAGAAAGGCGTTGATGAGCCACAAGTTCTCTAGAATGCAGATCATCAGAAAAACCAAGCAACTCAATGTCGACTGAATTTCAAGCAACTCCTGCTTGGCAATAGCAATAGAAAGATCCAGATGGCCAAAAAATTCTTTATTCCAAGTACGAAGGAATACTTTAAGAAGTTTGAGCTTATGCATTAACACAAACATCGGGTGACCCGTAATCAAAAGCGAACTCCAAAAATCAGCCACTGCTGAAGAGAAATTATCATGATTTAACCATATGGATATGAACCTGAAAGGCCTATGAAATTCAGGATTAGAAAGCTTGCAACATAAAAGAAGGAGATTATGGTCAGATTGATGGTGCACAAGAGCAGTACACTTAACCAAATTCAAGTACTGAAAAGAAGCAGAATTACAAAGAACTCTGTCCAACCGAATATCAACTCTATCTCTTCCTAGACGATTGTTTGTCCAAGTAAAAAAAAAGGGCCCTTTGTATCTAAACAAGTTAGACTACAATCCTCCACTGTTTTAATAAAATCCAAACAAAAACGTCTAGAGGGGGGAGATCCTGTCTTCTCATGTGCACCAAAACAAGTATTGAAGTCACCCATAACAAACCAACTATCAATTATGAGATCAGAAATACGAGAAAGCTCCTGCCATAAAAAACTTATACTAGAAGACAAGATATAAGTGTAAACAAATGTAATAGAGTTCAAATTATCATCCAAAGAAAATTGCATAGTAATTTGCTAATCAGAACTTGCCAATAAAGAGACATTACCAGCTCCTATTTTGTCGGATACCAAAACCCAAATGGATGGAAGAGGTAAATAATTCTGTGCTAAAAGAGACATTTTAATACTGCGCCAAAAGCCAGAAGATATAGACTCAAAGAGAACTTTTGGCTCAGTAAAACAAAGAATGTCAGGATTATGTAATCTGTAAAAATTTAAAAGGGATTGCTGAGTGGGAGCATTACCAATCCCTCTATAGTTCCAGGAGAGAATAATCATTGAGATATTTGTTTGTGAGACCTAGTCCTAGGTCTATTACCAGTCAAGACTTCAGAAGAGGAAGGCTTCTTTTGTTTTCGCTTACCTGACATTATTATCCATGGATTCTCATTTTCAGTCTGATCAACCCAAGACTGTTTGGAAACAACATTCATCTCTGAAATAGCAACTGGATGCGCCTGAGATTCCTGCGGAGATGAAACAGCTTCCTGTTCCATGGCATTGAAAGCTATATCTGCTGAATGTTGAGAAGCATCATCATCGGAATGAACACTAAGATCATCGTCAGAATGAAACTTGTCCTACTCATGATACTGTAAATTAGGTTCAATTAATAATTGGTTTAAGGTCCGTAATTAATTAGTTTTAAGTTAGATGTGAATTTAGACCCATCTAGAAAAATTAGGTTTAGGCTCATTTAGAAAAGAAATAAAATTTGTAGAAATAGGCCCATTAATTAAAGCATTTTTATAAGGGATCTTTTCACATATAGACCAACACATAAAAGTTCGGGATAAGTACAAAAAAGTACCCTACAGTATAGCGCTTTTTTACTTCGAGCCCTGTGGTTTTTTCCGTGACACTTCAGTACCCTGTGGACTATGTTGTTAGCAAATTTAGGCCAAATTCACTAACACCATTAACTATGCTAATGTGGACATTGACATGATGATGTGGACGTTGACATGCTGATGTGGATGTTGACAGGCTGACGTGGATGATGTGGATCAGCATCCACGTAAGTATAGTTAACGGTGTTAGTGATTTTGTCCTAAATTTGCTAACAGCAAATATCATAGGGTACTGAAGTGTCACGAAAAAAACCACAGGGCTCGAAGTGAAAAAGCGGTAAACCACAGGATACTTTTTTGTACTTATCCGTAAAAGTTTTTTCAAAAATGTCGTTGACCCATAAACCTTTCAATATTGGTATTTCAAAGTTTTTTCTTTCAAAAATAGACCACTTTCCTTTCCTTCAAGTGGTTTTCTTCTTTCTCAACATTTTTTTACTGTTTTAATTTTTTTTCTTAGCATTTCTTATTGTTTTTATTTTTTAACGTCTGTCTTAATCTTTTTTTTTTTCAACGTTTTCTTTTTCTTCAAACTTTTTTTTTCAACATTTTATTTTTCTTCAAATGTCTATTTTCTCTCTCACTCTTTCTCAATTCAATTCAATTGCAATATTTTTTTTATTTTTAGAGCCAGCAAATTCAATTAAAATGTATCTTTTTTTTTTTTACTTTTTATTTCTTCAATTAAATGATTATGAACTAAACATCTTCAATGTTGTATCAACAAGCAATAAATAAAATTTTCCCCTTTTATATTCTTAAAGAATAAGGATTTTAGTATTTTATTAATTTAACTAGTTTATTAACTTATCTAACAAGTTTTGTGTTCCTATTTGTTATTTTTTGTTGAATGTTGCTTATGTTTGTTGTTTATTATTCTTTTATTAAGGCCATAAATAAAATTTTTACTTTTAATAGTATTAATAATAAAAAAAATAATTTTTTTGATATATTTCATAATTTTTTGTTATTTTTTTATGTTATTATTTTTTGCTTTTAAAGAAAAACAACAAAAATCAACAAATGGAAAAAAATAAAAATAAAAACAACAACTGAAACAACAGAACAAAAAAAATCAACAAAATTTTGCAGTTGTTGATTTTTATTGTTTTTTCAATTGTTTTTTTTTTTACTTTTATTAGTATTAATGATAAAAATAATAATTTTTTTGATATATTTCATAATTTTTTATTTTTTGTTAGTTTTTTTTATTTTTAATAAAAATCAACAAAAATAAACAAAAGAAAACAATAAAAAAAATAAAAATCAATTAAAATCAACAAAAAAAAAATAGTTGTTGATGTTTGTTGATTTTTGTTGTTATTTGTTGTTTTTTTTCCCAATTTTTTCATCATTAATAATAAAATTAAGACCATAAATATAATTTTTACTTTTTTCGTATCAATAATAAAAATAATAATTTATTTGATATATTTCATAATTTTTTTTATTGTTTTTATTGAAAAAATAATTATTGAATACTATGGGTAATTTTTAGTTTAATTAGTTTAATTTCTAAATTCTAAATAATTATGAAAAAGACTATGGGTAATTTTTAGTTTAATTAGCTTAGTTTTTATATTCTAAATAATAGTAAATTTCAAAATAAAAAAATTGTTACTTAGGATATAAAATTAAATTATTTAAAATATACAAATTAAATAAATACATACAATCAATTTAAATTAACGATGACTTCAAAAATAATAAATAGGTAAAAAATTACAAAAAAATAAAAAAGAAAAAAAATGAGAAAACGGAAAATGCCGATTTAAAAGAATGAAAGAACAGAAGAAAAATTGGGACATAAATGAAAAGTGAAAAATCAAAATTGAAAGAAAAAGAAGGGACATGCCACGAATGAAAAGAGGAGGGTTGACTTGGCCCATTCCTGTAATTAACTATTTTCATAAATAGTAGATTTAGCCCCATTAATTTAAAAAGAAAATAGATTTAAGCCTATTAATTAAAGCTCATGTATAATAGTATAATAGTAGACTTAGCCCATTCAATTAAAATTGATGTAGACTAGGTTTAATTTTAAGGATTAAAATCAGTGCCTTTTGTGTTGCTATGAATTTTGCATTTAAATGAGAGCTAGGAAGCTTTGGTCTTATCCTTCCTCCCTTTGACTCCAGTTGGTAAGGGAAAAATCCCAATATACTGCTATTCCATTTGAATAATCTACCATGCTTTCCCTTCAAACCAAAATCTAGAGTAGTCTGACTAATATAGATTAACCATTTGCTTATATATATATATAACTAAATCATCTAGAAGATTTTGTACTTAAGAAGTGAGTAAGGAGTCAACTTATAAAGAAATGTCACTCTGCAAATGTCAGAAGCAAATTGGCCAACTTGCATGGATGCAATGCATTTGGATGTAGTAATCATTACTCTTTGTACTATAAATATGGTACCAAATGAGTAGTGTGTGCATTGAGTGGCAAGCAAGTGAGTTGTATTATGAGTGATACAAGTGAAATGAAGTGTGTGTTAGTGGTACAGGTGAGGGAAAAAAAGTGTTAGTGTGCGTGATTAGTGCATGAATGTAGTAGTGTGAGTGTTGTAGCAAAAGTGTTAAAAGTGAAAATAATTTATTTTGTTCTTGTAGTAGTGAAATATTTTAGTGAAAAGTATTTTCTTATTCACTATTCTATTTTCCATTTTTCACGTGTTAATAATTATTTGGTTATATTTTATATTTTACACTCCAACTCGACTACATCACTACCACCATATGATAATGCTGGCAATCTCAAAAATAGAGAATTAAAGTTAGGAAGGCCATGTTTGTTATCAAAACAACTATTGAAGAAGAGATGATGAAGCACATTATAGATGCTACCACACCAAAAAAGTTTGGGATTCTCTTCCTTTGCTGTTCTCAAAGAGGAATGATGCAAGACTTCAACTATTGAAAAAATGAACTAATGTCTATCTCACAAAAGGATATGACAATTAGTCAGTATTTTATCGAAATGAAGTCCTTATGCCTAAAAATTGCTAAGTTGGATAAGGCATCCAGAATTGCCAGTAACAAAATAAGAAGAATCATCATTCATAGACTATAACCTCAACACCATAATTTCATGGCTATAGTTCAAGGTTGGCCTACATAACCATCTATTAAATAGTTAGAGAGTTTGTTGGCAAGTCAAGAAACTCTAGTAAAATAAATGGGCGGAGTCTCTTTGAGTACTGAACAGGTGGCGCTTTTAACCAATAAGAAGAAGAATTAACCTTATGGTAAGAATGGAGGGAAGACACAAGGTAATATCCAATCAGAGGAGGCTCAACAAAAGTAGTAACATAACAATCAATAGTCTACAGATTTTAGATGCCAAAATGGCATATGCTTTAACTATGGCAAGAAAGGACACTATGCTGGAGATTGTTGGTCTAAGGAGAAGACTGTGTAGAGCCATACATCAATAATAAGCAATTACCACTAGGTTGAACAAGAGTGGGATGCTGAAGAATTGTTTGTAGAAATAGTGCAAATGCAATAGTGTTCTACTTAGATTGTGAAATTCCCTAGCATTATGGCTACCACAATAGAAGAGGAACATGCCTCTAGTGCTTCTAGTTCTCATAAAATTGAGTATGAGAAATTTTGGATCTTTAATACTAATTGTTCTAGTCACATGATAGGAGATAGAAGTATGCTCTGTAGTGTTTCAGAGTATAAAGGCAAGTTAGTTATAGTAACTGTAAATAACTTATAGCTACCAATCACTCCCATTGGTGACATGGTGATCACTTCCTATTCAAATTAACAATAGGTGCAATTAGAGAATGTGTAGAGAGTATCAGGTATGAAGAAGAATCTTTTATCAGTTTCAAAGTTGACTGATTGTGGCAACTTTATTATGTTTGGCCCTAAAGATGTCAAGGTTTGTCAACAAGTTAAAATAGTTGACACACATAAAATGGAGGGATAAAAAAATAGATTCTATG
This sequence comes from Mallotus japonicus, assembly GCA_949634005.1. Classification (NCBI taxonomy): domain Eukaryota; kingdom Viridiplantae; phylum Streptophyta; class Magnoliopsida; order Malpighiales; family Euphorbiaceae; genus Mallotus; species Mallotus japonicus. The sequence goes on from CATIWK010218301.1 coordinate 13,505, forward strand.
TACGTCTTATTAGTAGAAGATGCTTATATGGAGAAGACCAAAGGCAGCGATACAGTTGACCTGTGGCATGCATGATTGGGACATGTCAATAATCATAAGCTGAAGATGATGATGAGTAAGTCCCCACTAAGAGGGTTACTTGATCTTAATATTCGTACTAATGTAGTTTGTGCTGGATGTCAATATGGAAATATGTATCAACTTTCATATGAGGAGTCATCATTCAAAGCCAAATAGCCATGGCTAGAGTTGATTCAATCAGACATGTTCAGAAAGGTGAAGCAGTCATTAGTAAATGGAATGCATTATATGGTGACATTCATTGATGATTATTCAAGGTACGTGTTTATTTCATGAATAAAAAATTTTAAAATCTAGCAAAATTCAAAGAATTCAAGATGATGATTGAAAGTGAAATCAGGAACAAAATCCAAAGCCTTTATACTGATAATGGGGGAGAATAGATCTCTAATGAGTTCTCAAGTTATCTTATCCAATGTAAGATTAGGTGACAACTGACTTGTCCAAACACACCACAATAAAATGGTATGCAGAAAGAAAGAACAAATATCTAGTAGAAATATACAAAAAGTATGTTGCATGCCAAGAATGTCCTTGGAAGATTTTGGTTTGAATGCATGAGAACAACAACTCTCATAATCAACAAACTTCCTCAACTGAAGATGGGATTTATGTCTCCATTTGAGAAGTTGTGGAACATGAAACCCATGGTGAGCCACTTTAAGTATTTGTTTATGTTTGCTATATGTTTGTACCTGATCATCTATACAACAAGTTCGACAAGAAGGCAATCAAGTGTATCTTTGTGGGTTATGATGCGAGAAGAAAAGGATAGAGATGCTATGATCCTATAACTGGAAAATGTTTTATCTCATAAAATGTTATATTTGATGAGACATCGTCATAGTGGACACTAGAGTATGTTGCACTTATAACAATTATATGAAAAGTGTGAGGAACAGTCAATAAAAGTTCAGCAAAGTCCAGAGCCTATCACACAGTCTGAACCTCAAGAAAGGCCATGTAAAACTGGTATATATTAAAGAATAGATCAACCAAAAACAAAGATTCCATAAGAACCTATAGAACAAGCAACATCACTAATACAGTTGATAAGATCAACTGGCGTGAAAAGGAAAAATCCCAAATATACCAATGTTACAATGGTAGAAGAACAGAAAGAACCAACATCCTTTGAGGAGGCATCACAGAAATCTGAATGGAGAAAAGCCATAGAAGAGGAGATTAAAGCTCTTACTAAAAATCAAACTTGGGACTTGGTGTCAAAACTAAAATATGCGAGACCCATTTCATACAAGTGGGTGTACAAGATCAAAACTCGTCCAAATGGCTCAATTGAGAGATATAAAGTTTGTTTGGTAGCACGAGATTTCTCATAACAATATGGATTAGACTATGATGAGACATTTAGTGTAGTGGCCAAGATTGTAATTATTCAAGTTTTGCTAGCACTTGCTACAAGTAAATCTTGGAATTTATGGCAGATGGATGTGAAAAATATTTTTCTAAATAGAGAGTTGGATTGAGAGGTTTACTGAAAGGAATCAGTTATACTACTTAGGCTAAGGAAATATAGAGTAAATTTCAAAAATTTACTAAACTTAACCCTTCATCACATGAAAAATTCCAACCCCAAGAAACCAATTTACATTTAACACATAGCTAATCACAAGTCAACAAGTAGAAAACAACAACCTAGGAAATTCTAAGTTTAAGAAACTTACTAATCTCCTAAGTTTGAAGTAGACCACAAGTATTCTACTATTTTGGATTGCTTTGCTTAAACTCTTGAATCAATAGCTTAGCCTCCCAAGTGTAAGGCCTCTAGCTTGAAACACCAAAGCCTTCCAATCACCT
>CATIWK010218346.1:0-11599 GCA_949634005.1 Mallotus japonicus
AAATTAATAAATTTTATGAAAATAGGAAAAGTATATAATTTGTTTCAAAAGTATATATTTTATAAATTAAAAATTAATAACTAGAATATAGAATATATAATTTGTTTGAAAGTATATTTTTCTATAAGAAAAGTAGTGTAATTATCATTTTTAGATATTTTTATAAAATTTAATAAAAAGAGTTAAAATTAAATTAATTAATATTTATCATTTAATTATTAGTTGAACTTAAAAAATTACATTAAATTAATTGTGTAAATAAAAGTATTAATATTAAAAATATTGAAGAAATAAAGTGTCATAGCTCAAATAAAAAATTTACTAAAATTGTAATAAATTATTAAAAATATAACTTTTATTATTTTTACATTTTTTATTAACAAATAATTAATAATTTTTTATTATCTTAAGATTAATTTTGACCACAATATTTTTTTTTATATATGAAATCAGTTTTAGAGTTGAGAAAAATTAATTATACAAAATATTGAAGTAATATCATATAATTATTTAAATAAAAAATTGTAATGAATTATAATTATTTTAAGTTAATATCAAATTGTTATATAAATAAATAAAGCAGTTATTATTTTTAAAATTTTTATTTAATAATAATAATAATAATATGTTTAATTATTTATTTATTATATATCATGAGTCAAATAATTTTTTTGTTCATATATGAAACATGTGGTTGTTTACTAGTATATATATATATATATATTTGAGCAACCACAAATGCATATAATAAGTGCAACAAATAAATATATAAGAAATAAAGCTCCCACCAAACATCAGAAAAGTGAGTTTCAAGAGGTAGAAAAAAAAAAAACTAATAAACATCAAATTGAGCTCCTACAAAATGATGCACCGCTGAATTTACTTAATTTTTTGCAGCTCTTTTTTTTCAAAGAGAAGAGAAATTTTATTTAATCTTTCCACCTTATGCTTGTGTTGTCACACATGCCTAACAGCTTAGTTTCATCTAATTTAATTTCCATTGTAAATTCTTTCTTTGGTTTGTGACTAATCTATTATAGGTTTGTAGCTAGTGAACATTTAAAGGATTACAAAGAGTTTTAGCAAATTTGACACATGCAGCTTGAACCATAGAAAAGCTACGTCAGAATTAAATTCCCAGTCATATTACAGTCACATTGAGCATTATGTTTCAAGGGCTCCAGTATTTGTTCTTCCCCTTCTATCTCTGCCCGGTCATATCAACTTCAAAGAGGTTGAGTTCGAAAACAATCAGAAGATAGATTTTGTGTTTCATTGACTTAAATTCCCAATCAGAATCAAAAGTCGGAAAGAATGGTTGGGAGATGGATTGATATAACAAAAAAATTTCATACATAGTTGAGAACATTAAAACAAATAAATTTAAAATAATAAATAAATAACTTTGATCTACTAACTTTGAGGATCAAAATGTTTGAGCCAAGATCATGTGAGACTTTAAAAAAAAATAATAGAGAAAAGGTTTTTTTTTTTTTTTTTTTTTTTACAGTGAGATGACGATCAATTTTTTAATATAAAATTTTCAAAATATAAAAATATTTTAGTAATCATATTTTAACAATTAGAAACGTTCGTAAAAAGATTCAAATTGGAGCTGATACGAACTGTATAAATTGGGATATTGAACAACTAACAACTCCTCTTTAAAAAAATTAACCAAACATCTTTTATTAGTTGTTGGGAACTAAATAACTAATAGCTGCATCCCAACAAATAAAACAAACACCCTCTTAATATTGCCATATGGGACTGAAGTTTTGAGTGGCATTTTCACCCATTCATAATATAAATGATGATAAAAAATATATGAGAAGGAAAGCAGTAGGGGTGTAATCGAGTCGAGTTTTAGCTAGTTTGAGTTTGATTCATTTATAATCGAACCAAGCTTGTTATGCTATTTGATGTTCACGAACTGTTCACGAGTTTAAACGAACCTAAAGAAATTCTTAAAAATGTAAATTATAAATTAAAGTTATACATTAAAAATTGAAAATAAATTATTTACTAAATAATTTATAATACATTTAATAAAAATTATGATTTTATTTTAATAAATTTTTAATAAAATATTTTTTACAATAAAAATTTGTATATTATATATCTAAAATATAATTATTAAACATTAACATTATGAGCCGGCTCGCGAGCTTCTATTCGAACTTATTTACGAACTTAACAAGTTGAGTTTTGTATAGTTTGAACTCGGTTTGTTTATTAAACGAGCTTCAATATACGAGTTCGAACAAATTTTTATCGAACCACTCATTTACAGCTTTAGAGAGTAGCAAGAAAAAAAAATTTAATTAATAGGGAGCTTATATTATCTAAGTATCAATAGATTGAATAAAATGAGGTAGTCTTTCCCTTTAAAATAATATAAAAATTAATTCACAAATAAACACTAATAAAATTTAAATTTTATACCTTATAATACTCTTAAAGGAAGTCGATCACTAGACTTCAAATTTAGAAAAAAAAAATTTTTTTAATTCAACAACTCCAAATGTGGTTAAACTGGAAATTTTAATAGTACTAACAAGTTAAAACTGATTGGTAAGAAAGAAATTTTATCATATTTTCTGTTGTGAGCATAAAATCACATTGAGCTTTTCAATTATAGTTCATCATTCATAAAAGAAGAACAATAATTGATGGATTTTTAATATTTTTTATTGACATCACAAATGATTGAACAAATGCAATGGCCACGATTATTTGTAGGAGTAGACAAAAATAACTGAAAAAAAAAATTGATTGGTTCAGTTCGGTGCAATTTATTAATTTTTCAATTTATAAAAAGTACCTTTAAATTCTTTAATTTTTCAATTTTTTTAAAAAATTAGTTGTCAGTATTTCAGAAAAAAATGAATTGTACGGCCTAGTATTTTCGGCTTAATGGCATGGGACGAGGTCGGAAAAAATTAGGGTTTGAAACCCACCCACCCCTTCCCCTTCTCTCAAACCCTTTATGTAATGTGTTAAAAAAACAAAAATGGAACTGTGCGCTATTTGAGCCTTAGGCCTTTCCAATTGAAGAGTTAACCCACAAAACTGCTCAAAAGACGTTAAAGAAAGGATGCTTTTGGGAAGCAAGTAACATGGATATGGACTACGCCATTTGCAGGTCGCATTCAAATCAACACATTATTGGAATCGTGCAGAGCAGAGGAGAACGGTGCAGTCAACAATCAGCACCTCAGGACAAAATCTATTTTCTTATTATTAAATATTCTATTCATCTTTTTTTTTTTTTTCCACACTTAATTCGTTTTATTGAATTAAAGAAAAATAATGGTTTAATTGGTGACTCTGAGTGGCGCGAACTTCCCTGTCTGGGGTGCTCTGTTTCCCTTCTCCATTTTCTCGACCACCCAGCTTTTAAAAGGCCAACCCTTTCTTTCCTCTTCTCTCATCCATCTCAATCTCTTCAACAATTAATACCGAACTACGTACCTGTCTTTCACTCTCATTCAAAGCGCTTTAACCCTCTTCAACGACTCTGTCTTTTCTTCCATGGAGTCCTCTGCAGCTCTCTCTTTCAAAGCCGCCGCTGCTTCTTCTTCTTCTTCCTTATTTTCGCTCAAGCAAAACCCTACCCCAAACCGCAGTCTATTCCCCTGCAAAACCGCCAAATACCCTTCCTTTTTCTTTAAATCAATCAAGTGTGTCCGCTCTAATGATTCGAAACCCAATTCCTCTAACTCTTTTTCTTGCTCTGCTGTCGCTCCCTCCTCCTCTTCTTCTTCTTCAACACCTACTGCTGAGCTCGTGTCTGTTAAGCTTCAAAACCTGATCGCTGAATTCCAATCTTTTTCGGCACCTGCTGATCGTTTGAAACACGTTCTTCACTATGCATCTCTTATCCCTTCGTTTCCGGATTCTTCCAGGGTTGACTCTAACCGGGTCATGGGTTGCACTTCTCGAGTCTGGCTCGATGCCCGGTTAGACAATCAAGGAAAGATGAGATTTTTAGCTGATAGCGATTCTGATATTACCAGAGGGTTCTGTTCTTGTTTGATATCGCTGCTTGATGGGGCGGCGCCTGAGGAGGTTCTCAGCGTTACTACGGAGGATTTGGCGGCGTTGAATGTTGGGTTGCCTGGCGGCGAAAGGTCTAGAGTGAACACTTGGCATAATGTGTTGATTAGTATGCAAAAGAGGACCAAGAAATTGGTGGCTGAAAGAGAAGGGCAACAGCCTTTTGATCCATTTCCTTCTTTGATTATTAATTCAGATGGCATTCAAGCTAAAGGAAGCTATGCAGAAGCTCAGGTTAGCAATTAAGTCCTATATTTCTTTGTTTTTAAAGTTTTATTGCTTTTATTTGGTTTTAATAGATTCTGTTGGCTTTAATAGGCAAGATACCTGTCCCCTGACGAGTCCAGGGTTCAAGAACTTGTTAATGTGTTGAAGGAGAAGAATATTGGTGTTGTTGCTCATTTTTACATGGACCCTGAAGTTCAAGGTGTTCTAACTGCTGCTCAGAAGCAGTGGCCTCATATCCAAATTTCTGATTCACTGGTTATGGCTGATAAAGCTGTGAAGATGGCTCAAGCTGGATGCAAATACATAACAGTCTTGGGTGTTGATTTTATGTCTGAAAATGTCCGTGCAATCCTTGATCAGGCTGGCTTTGGAGAGGTATGCCAATTTTTACACTTACATCTCGTGTCACTTTAATTAGATGTGCATGATAAATAGTAGTACCTGAGTCCGTTTTATTTTACTGAGAGTTTGATGAATTGAGCGCCTAAATTTGTAGATTTATCTTTACATTGCTGACAGAAGACCATTGAAGCAATTCTTCACTTTGTTTCTGTGACATTTAAATGCAGGTTGGTGTTTATAGGATGGCAGATGAGCGAATTGGTTGTTCTTTGGCAGATGCTGCATCCAGCAATGATTATATGAATTATCTTGAAACAGCTTCTGGGTCTACAAACTCTCTGCATGTTGTCTACATAAATACTTCACTAGAGACAAAGGCTTTTGCTCATGAGATTGTGCCTACGGTCACTTGTACTTCTTCTAATGTTGTGCAAACTATCCTGCAGGTTAGCAGTTCTACAGTCATATTTTTAATCTTCTGCATATTTCTCTGTTCATATCAGTAGATTGTGGTGTGAAGCACCTAATCACAGGTTTCGCTTTGCTCCCCATATCCTTCTTCCACAGGCTTATGCTCAAATTCCAGATTTGAATGTGTGGTATGGGCCCGATTCTTACATGGGTGCCAATATTGCAAAATTGTTTCAACAAATGACAATGATGTCTGATGATGAAATTGCTGAAGTCCATCCTGCACATAATAGAGACTCCATCAAATCATTGCTACCTCGCTTGCATTACTATCAGGTGATCTCTCTTTTTGATTCTTAACAGCACTAAGATGGAACAAATTTACTACGTAGATCATGATTTAAATGTTGTATGGTATGTGCTTTAGGTTTATTGGGGTTTGAAGGTTTTTCCATATATTTGATAATTAATTATTGTACTATATTAGGGTGATATAGTAGTTTCAAGATGCTGAACAATATGCAGCCATGGAAACAAAAACTTTCTGAATCAATAAATGAAGCAGTTGAATCATATTTGGTTGTTGGTACTACACAATAATGTTCCAGCTGAAAAGCACCTTTTAGGTTGTCTAGTTCACTACTTGACAATCATCATTTGCAAATTCTTTCATAACATTTTGCCCAGAGTTTTCTGTTTGGGGACTCAGTTTGGAAATTTTTGGGAAAGTGAAATTCTGGAAATTGAACATCACCTTTTTTAGTCTAATTGTTGTAGTTTGGAGACCAATCTTTTGAGCTTTGGGGCACAAATGCCTGTGGTGCTACCTGTTCATGCCACTTGGTTCTTCCTATCCTATTTTGGCATGCTGTAACAAAACCAGAAGAGGATCACACTCTCAAACACATTCACATGCTTTATAATTTTTACTTTGGCTATTGTTCCTTGAAAAAATTGTCACTGCAATCTCACAGTTTCGTAAGGTCCAGCATTTATATAAAGTTTTGTTTGTCCCTGCTATGCATATTATCAGGCTACTGGAGCTAAGGGATTTTCCTTCTATCTCTATTTTCTTTAGGATAATGACCTACTGCTGTTTTCTTTTCCCAATTATTGACAACTAGAGTATTTTGCATCAGGATGGAACATGTATTGTTCATCATCTTTTTAACCATGAAGTCGTGGAGAAGATAAATGAAATGTACTGCGATGCTTTTCTAACTGCCCATCTTGAGGTCCCAGGAGAAATGTTTTCTTTGGCCATGGACGCCAAGAGGAGAGGAATGGGGGTGGTTGGTTCCACCCAAAACATATTAGATTTCATAAAGCAGAGAGTTCAGGAGGCACTGGATAAAAATGTCGATGATCACCTGCAATTTGTGTTAGGAACTGAATCAGGAATGATTACTGCAATTGTTGCAGCAGTTCAGCAGTTATTCAGTTCTTCAAAGTCTTCTGGGAAAGCTAAAATCAATGTTGAAATTGTCTTCCCAGTCTCATCAGAATCAATAACAAGAACACCAAAGAATTCATCTCCAGGTGTCGAATCAGTAAAAGCAGGGGACTTCGCGTTACCTGTTGTACCTGGGGTTGCGAGTGGGGAAGGTTGTTCAATTCACGGGGGCTGTGCTTCATGCCCATACATGAAGGTTAGTATATTCTTCTGAGCACACTTAAAGCCTAAGTACCGTTACTTGTCAATATAATCAAATTAATGAGTTGCATGCGTTTGCAATAGTTTGCATATGGATGCTTAAAGCCTTTTTGAACATGACTTTTCAATAATCTATGGCCTGAAGAAGCTGCTAAGCATTCTTTCCTGTATTGAGTGACAACATTTGTGCCTGGAAAATTTATGCCTGAAGTTAGGCTTCTAACATGAATTGCTGTGTTCGACCAGATGAATTCTCTTCACGCCCTTCTAAAAGTTTGTCAGCACCTGCCTGATGAGAAAAATATAATTGCTGCCTACAAAGCAGATCAATACAAACGACAAACTCCAAGTGGAAAATCGATTGCAGAAGTTGGATGCGAACCAATTCTGCACATGAGACATTTCCAGGTTAGCATTTTGTGTCCTGAAATCTGAGGAATCATTTCATAGAGCAAATTTCTTTTTGGATTGAAAATTGACTCTTTTTTACTCAATTTCCATTTGCAGACCACAAAAGAACTACCTGAGAAGCTTGTGAGTCATGTCAAAACAGGAAGCCAATATCGTAAGGTTGAATGAAGCTGCCTCCTAGAAGATGTGGTGCAGCTAAATTATATGGAGAAGCCAGACATGAAAGTGGGTTCTGAATTTGAGAGCTTTCTCCCAGAAATGAAGATTTTTCATGTCAGCATCTTGTATAATTTGTTGTGGACTGAGTGTAGCTTAGTGTCTTTCATTCTTTCTTCCCTGTTTCTCCATTTTCCCATGAGAATAAGCGAGCATAGGAATCCAAATTAATATCGGATTCCTGGTTTGTTGAGAGTATAGTTCCATGATAATGGGAGTAATGTGATTTTTCCCTGTTTGGCTAAAACAGCCCTCTCCATTGGCCCTTCCTTTCAATAAAACTGGCAATTGCAAAATTGTACTGCTAGAAGAAGTTATGATGCAAATATGAATATGATACGCCAATTTGTATTGCCCTTCAGTGATCAACCATTTTTACTTTATAATAAAGACACTAATGATAAATGAATACTCGGTGGTCTTTCATTTTGTTAGTAAGAAAGTAATTCAGTAGTTATCGTCTAATTTATCGATATAATTTTTCATTTTGTAAGTGACAGAGTGATTTCAATGGTTATTGTTAAATCCATTGAGAATAGATTTTATGATCTCTTTATTAAAATAAAAATAATAAATTTAAAAATTTGAAAATACAAATAAATTTTACAATATGTTTTATTTAAACTAACACACATCATTTAGAATTACAATTGAATTTCACAAAATTTTATGAAATTCATTTATACCAAACAAACTATTAATAACTAATAGTTCATCATTTGAATATTTTACTTTCAACATTTTTGAAAGAGGACGTAAATAAAAAAAGAAAATTTTTTTATGCTATTTTATTTTATTTTATTTTTATTAAGTTGGTGAAGAAGTGATTTGAAACCACTTTTAAGATGAGAAAAGAAAAAGGTAAGAATTGAGAATTTTTTTTATTTTAAAATTTGTATTAATAAAATTTATTTAATTCTTATACATAAAAGATTCAATTTTAATAAATTTAATAACCGATTCCTTTTTCCCTAAAAAAAATCGATCCCTTTTTATTATTTTTATTATATATAATAATATTGTTAATAATAACATAATTAAAAAATTTGTATACTATTTATCTTACGTTAATAATAAATATTTAAATAATGTAAAAAATTCATAATTTTAAACTAGTAGATATATTTCATTTTCTTATTATATGTATAATTTGAATAAGGGTAAATTACAATTTTCTCCCTATATTTTGGCCTAATACACTGCTTCGTCCCTCACATTCCAAAAATAGATTTATTAATCCTTGTAATTTGCTTAGTTACACTCGTTAAGGCTTCTGTAAGGGCTTTTTGACAATCAATTTGAGAATAATAAAAGGAAAAGCCACAAGTGCCCTTGAAAACCATCACCATCTACACCTAACAACACCCTACCTCCACCATCCAACACCAACAAACACCATCATCCGCACCTTGCAACATCGCCACCATCACCGCCATCACCTGCACCTTGCAACATCGTCATCCAACTCCTGCACTTTGCAACACCGCCACAGTTGCTGCCTTGGATTTTCGAGCCAAAATATATTCTCTTCTCTTCTCTTTGATACTGCTCATGAAAGCTCCACAACCACCACTTGCAGGCCATCTGATTTCATGGGGTATTGGAAGCGGTAGCAGTATTGAACTGCAAATGTCTTCATGACACACTCTGAACCCAGATGTCTTCATGTACAATACCCTCATTCGAGGCTTTTGCTGAATCATATAGTCCCTAAAAATCAATTTCCACATTCATTGAAATGAGAAAGAAATCAACTTTATCTCCTAATAGCTTCTCTTTTGCCTTCTCTTTTACCAGAAATATGTATTCAATTTCTTCATAAGAAATGCGAGCTGTCATGTGCGGAATTTGGGTGACAGATAGGTGTTTTTGGGAGGCTATAAATGCTGCAGTTTCAGAGTTTGAAACTGAAAGAAGAAATTTTGATTGACCATTAGCATCCCAGCGGCGTCCATCTTCTGATGTTGCGCTACTTGATGCGCCATAGTTCAGGAGGATAAGGTCAATGGGTGTATATGTTAGGGATCGGTTATGCTACTCAGGCATTAAAGACTTGTGTAGTGAGCACAAACCTAAGTAGAGCAAATTTCAAAAATTTTACTTTACATAACCCTTCATTACATGAAAAATTCCAACCCCAATGATCCAATTTGCATTTAAACACATAGCTAAATATCAAAACAACATGTAAGCAACAACAACCTAGGAATTCTAAGTTTAAGAAAACTTACAATCTCCTAAGTTTGAAGTAGACCATAAGTATTCTACTATCTTTGGATGCTTTGGTTCAACTCTTGAATCAATAGCTAAGCCTCCCAAGTGTTAGGCCTCTAGCTTAAAACACCAAAGTTTTTCCAATCATCTTCTTGCCTTGATAGAGCTTAGTAGTAAGTGCCCTCTCCAATGATCCTTAGAAGCTTGCACTAACTCAATCTTCTAACAAGGACTTAGAGTTTGATTGTGTATATATTGTTTCCTTTTGGTATGTTTCTTACCAAAAACTCTACTCACTGTTCTATTCTCTACACCAACTTAAGCAACCAGTATCCTTAGAACACTCTTTAGGATATATATAGAGAAAAGCAAGTCCTTGAGATAGTAGTGCACAACATGTACAAGTAATTAACTATATCATTAGCATGCCACCTTGATATAGTTAATGAACAAATTTTGCAAATATCTCATTAGTGTCCAAAATAGAATGTAGAGTTTTAATCACATCTCATGCATTAAGTCTACATTCATTCTCTACACTAATTAATATAACCTAATCATCATTTTGCCCCAAAGTCAACATTTTACACAATGAGATATTTCATCCCTAATATACCAAATTAGACTTATACATGTATTTATGGATTTGAGCCTAGTTATTAGGCCAACTCTTGGGTCAATAAATGGGCTAAGCCCAATCCATAAATCAAATGGGCCAAGCCCAATTCATAAATTAATTTGGCCTAGATTCGGTTAATGGGCCTTAAATTAATCTTTGGTCCAAAACTCTTTTAGGCCTAGACTCATACAACTTGGGCCATTAATCCAAGCTTATAGAAACAACATATATTATTATTAATTTTATACTTTAATTAATATCTCATATTAATTAAATATAAATTAATAATTAAACTCTTATTGTAATTAGATTTCATGATATGTTAGAATTATTGCTTAAAGTATAAATCTAATTCCATTAATCTTAATTAATTGATTAAACTCTTTAATCAATAATTAAATTAATATAAATGGTGATTTGGTAAAACTCTTTTAGGTATGACTTACTAGGTTCATGTTTAATTGGTAACGAGAATATAATATCAACACTTGATATTATTTGAAACTCTTTTCAAGTCTAAATGAGAAAATCTCAATTATACACATTTAGTTCTCATAAATTGTGAGTGACCCCTAGCATCGATATCACAACTACCCAATTAGAAATGAATGTATATATTGATTCACACGAACCCTTTTGGTCATAATTACCGTGCACTAGAATCCCTTCATTAGAAGATCCCGATATAGCCTAGAGTCTAGGTTAAATCAAACTCTAATAGTTGTATCATATGACCTCTTCTCAAGTTATTCTTGATAAAACATAACTAATACTAGAAACACTTTCTAGCATTAAAACTCTTTCAGACTGTGTTATGTTTGTCCTGACCAGGAACTTATTCATCAAGAACAAACTTAGATAGCATAGGATCTATCCCGGTTCACTTCAGGCAATAAATCCCATCTTGGTTGAACACTCATCCCTACATTTAACTGACTAGAGCCACCACACGCCATATACCCATGTGTGATTAACACAAGTACGCCATATACCCATGTGTGATTAACACAAGTATGTAAGCGGTAACAAACTTTAACCACTCAAATGTGGATGACCGTGTCACCTCAAGTCAAAGGACTATATGCACTATTATGACTTAGACTGTGATCGTTGATTATAAGTGAATATCCTTACGATCACAAATCTAACGTCACTGTTCCATCAACTAATCACATGAGTACCCACATGTCTATTATGATATCTCATATCAAGTAGTATGAGACTCACTATCTCCCACTATTAGCGTCACATACTAATCAAGGAAAATAGATAAAAGTGATAGTCTAATTAATATTACCCAAATATAATTATTTAACTATGAACAATTTATAACATATGTACTAAATAAATTTGTAACTCATATTATCAACTCTTGATAATAAATTTATTTAACATAATGCTAAAGCGTAAATACTCAAAGAAACAAACACTTTATTTAAATGAAT
>CATIWK010218379.1:0-10781 GCA_949634005.1 Mallotus japonicus
TTCCACTAGCTGTAATAGGAAATCTCTTTTTTAAGACTCCAAAAGCCCTTTTAATTGTATTGCGCAAAGAAGCATGTCAAAGATTAAACAACTCTTTTGGATTCTTAAGAGGATAATAAAAGTATTCTTTTAGATGGTATCTAATACTTCGAAATAGAGTAATGAACCCAAACCTCAGAGGATAACTAGCATTGACTAGAAAAAATTTACCTATATAAAAATTAGAAATTTTGGTTTAATAGTCAACTAACCAAAGATTAGTAATGAAAAACGTTACTACATAAAACTAATTGGAGTTACTTTTTGGAACTCTCATATTATCTTCCCTGGTTAGAGTAGTTTCAAGTATTCTTGAGTCTGAAGCTGACCTTTCCCAACCAGGTAAACCATAGGTAAATTTTAAGTCAAATGTGCATGAGGCTAGAATATTCATTGTTGGTATTCCTTTTCTTCCTATATATCGTGGTACATCTTCTTTAGGAAATTTAACTCGAATATGTGTATTGTCAATAGCACCAATACAATTCTCTACAAAAATAGAGTAATTTGTTACTAAAAATAAAAATACTCTAAGATTTACAAAATTTAAGTTCTATGTTTACCTGAAAATAAGGATAAAATCGTCCTTCACTATTTAATATCTATCGAGGAATTGTCAAGCCATCCAATTGCACTAAAAACATATCTTCTAGTAGTATGATTACCCTAAGAACTTGGTGAAAATGACGGCTTATAGTTTCCCCCATTTGACGAAAAGTTCATAGTACGAATCTTCACATTATAAGCTAAAATGTGTGGAAACTTTGCAAGTTGTTCCTCCATAAAACTGAATCGAGTATCTCTAAGAAGATTGTTTTATTTTAGGATGTTGACTAATATTCTAAATACATTTGGTCTCATACTTAAGATGTCTTTAGCATTTGGATTATTTTCCACTTGCCACATTAATGCTTGTCGAACAATATGTCTCCTAGTATTAGAATCTATCAATGGTCTCTCAATATAGCAATAAACATGAAGTAGGAAAGTTAAAAAGCCGGCACATCCAACAAACATTGTTACTGCATTTTTATGAATGTTTCTCATGTTGTCTGATAATAATTCCAAAAATATATTAAGCACATATAATAAAGCAATGATGTAATAAAGTTAGTTACTGCATTACAAGATTTGCATTTAATTTTTAGTCATTCTATGATGTAATAAAGCAAGTAACGAGAATAAGAAAAAAAATAAAGAAGTTCCTAATAAAGTTATGTTTTGATTATAAAGTGCTACTTAATTAATTAATTTTATTTGTACAGTTATACAATTAATTAATTAGTTCCTAATAAATTTTTAAACCCCAACTATATTGTCTAAATTTAAATCACCTTAAATATATCCTAGTCCATATATGGCCATATTCACATAATTCCTTTAACTATTTTTTTAATGCAGCCTCCACCACCTTCTTGTCCTAATTCTCATCCTAATGTATATGAATATTTACTTAGGTTTTACACATTACACAACCTACAATAGTGGTCATTTTACTAACTGAATGGCTACTTTGCTGTAACACTAAGCTTCTTTATTGATTTTTTTATGTATAGCATGTCTTATTCAGTTAATTGTGTCCCAAGAACCCTTGTAAGATTAATAACACTCATAAAGGATCTTTAAAGAAGCGACAGAGAAAATTCCTAAATTGAAGGATAGAGTTGTTCGTGTTTTAAGTGCCTTTTTGTTAAAGTGGAATTCAGGTTTTGTTATTTATGCTATCTCCTACTTTAAGGCACATAAACTTAGCATTAAAGGGTTGTTGAACCACAGTAAAAAAAAAATAATAATGTAAATTAAAACAAGAAACTCAACAACATAAAAGCACTAGCTTTCACAAACAGTTCAAGCACTAACAAAGCCAATGTAAGAGCAGTTTTGATTATATAACAGTAAAAGGCAAAACAGACAATCTCTGAAATTCAAGACATCTCAAAATAATTAGTAAGCTTTCAAGTTTAGATGAACATACCTCAAGTTGCTTAGTTTAGAAAATGTCTAAATCCTGAAAAAGCCAAACAAATGAAACATTAGAAAAAATTCATTCTAAAAACAGTCATAATAATCCAACAAAAAATTTATCAATGCTACAACTTATTTCTATTAGGCAATTCATCGAACATTTTAAAGGCACATGTGAGGATTACTCAAAATATTTAATTTTTTTAAGAAAAATATAGATAATCAATATATAAGAGGAAACCCACAAATAAATTAAAACCCACAGATAAAAACCCATAACAGTAGGATTTAATTTTTCTAAGAAATAATCAATTAGTAAAAATGCCCACTAATTTAAGAACCCTAAATTCTCAAATTTCTACTTACAACTAACATAATCAATTTGATAAAATTGTTAATAATCTTTGTTGAGAATATCTGTTGAAAGTACCTTCAATTTGAGCAAAGAGACGTTTCAATATGAGCAACGAGAGATATAGCTTTCCTTTCTAAACTGAGAGAGGAGCACTAACCAAAGAGAAATACATAATCTAGGTACCGAGAGATGAGTTTTTTTCAAAATAAAAATAATGAGGATATTTTAGTCATTTTAGAAATATAGCTTTAAAAATTGTGGAATTCATTTGCAAATTCCAACCATTTCATTAGAATTTCATCTAGTTATAATGAACTCCACAAATTTAAAAACATAAAATTGTAAATGAATTCTACAACTTATTCATTTAAATCAAACACACAATATTTGGAATTTCAAATGAATTCCATAAAATGTTGTGGAATTCATTTATGCCAAAGAAGCCCTTAATATTAATCAAGAAGAAATAGGCAAATCAGCTATTATAGTAGAAGATATTCATAGAGGAACTTCCTCAATGCAAACTACATCATCATCAAGGGTCATTGTCCATTTAACTAATCTACGAGCAACATTATTAATCTACAACAATAACGTAAGTTAGATTTTTTTAAAAAGAATTCCCAATCATTGTATTCACATCATTAATGTTTGAAATATGGACACGGATAGACGTTGCGAGTCTATTGGCACTAAAAAGTAGATTGTTTTTTTAAAAGAAATACAGTTTTGTTCCTATTAGTTTTATAAGTTAGGAAAAGTTATATATTAGTTCAAGAGCACCTATTTTAATTGGACAATTAATTAAAATGATAAAATTTAAAATGTAAAAGAAAATGGTGAACCCTTCTTGTCATGATTTAAAAATCCATATCTTATAACTAATTTATTTATTATTTTTGTAATTTCAAAAATACCTAAGAGTATTTTTATAAAGTGTCACTAGTAGTGACACATTATTTGTATCGCTGCCAACAACACATATACACTACAACAAAAAGGTGAATTAGCAACGGTGAATTCCGTTGCTAAAATGAAGAAGTGATGGATAAGAGACATAATACATCATGTAGATGAAATGTGGGTCACTAATATAATTAGCAATGAAATCGATAGTGTAGCAACGGATACCCTAATGAACGTAATTAATCCGTAGCAAAATTTCAGTCCTCAAATTATATGGTACATGTCGCTAATTAGCAACTACTTAGCAGCGGATTGGTTTTTTTGTCACTAAAGTTATAAAATTAAAAAATAGAATAGGTTTAGCAATGGCTAAATCCATCGCTAAATTTTTAATTTTTTTATAAATTGCTTTTTGATATTTTTTATAGATTTTTTAATTTATAATTTATAATTTTCATTTTTAAAAATTATGAGGACGTGGACCAGTCAAAGGAGGATCATGTAACACCCCTCCCTGATGTACCGCCATCAGAACACCCATATGATGGTAGCTACAATAGGAAGAAGCATTGCCTAAGCGCTGAGCTAATAAAGGTTCCATGCAATCACACAACCAATATACTCTAAAAAATTCCAGCGAATAACAATACAACATTCAAGTATTTGCTTAGATGGCAAGTGTATAGGCATTACCTATTGTAATACCAAATATAACATAAAAAATTTTACATATATACTCTTCTATTGGTACTACATTTTACATAAACTTAATTATAGGAGTACGGTTTATACATATATTATAAAATAAATGATGAAATACAAGCTCCAATAACCCTTTCTAAGTCCTTAATTTAGTGGTAAGTGTGCTACATCAGCATGCACATCTCCAATCTGAATCGTTGTTACCTTATACTTTATGGAAGTCCATTGTATAGCCATAGTAACTATATACTAGCTACTAAAGTACAAACACCTATGCTAAAATGTAAAAGAAACAAGTGTGAGTAATTTTGTAAGGAAATTACTCAGTGAGTGACTAAGAAACATGAGCGGGTGCAACGAAAATAAAATTAATTAACAGTATGAGCCATAAATAACAAATTAGTAAAGGTTAAATAATGGGACCAACAAACATATTAAGAAAGAAAGGATTTTATTAATTCTTAATATTGTTTATTTATTCATGTTATGTTCTTTTCATAACTTGGGTCATGTCTCTTTGAGGTTTCATTTTTTGAAATTGTAATTGTATTTTATAAAGCACATTTTATGAACATTAGAGCACTATAATACGTGTTTGGGTGTAATTAAACTCATAAAACAATATATTAGATTCTAGACAATGTCTCAAAATGACATTGTATCACACAAGCAACATAGCAGTAGTGTTCTCATTATCTCTTTCTCAGAAGAATAATTCATAAAATCAATATGCATACATTTCAACCATATAAATTCGCTCCAAATACATGATGAAATTATCCGTTGTTCCAAAGACAATAATTAATAGTTGGCCAACAATAACTAACTCATGGCAATTTCACTCAGAAAAATTGTAATCACACATGTCATAAACAAGACTCATCATTACAGCTTGACAATCACGGACACGACAACAACTAACATTTGAGATTTGAGTACACTTATATCATGGTTGTTATTTCTTATTTCTTACGTATGCCCTTGATGATCATAAAATTTAACATTTCAATAATCTCAATATAACATTTTGTTCTCATTGCTCGTTTGTACTTTTTTCGTAATAAAATTAGTCTTAAAGTTGGAGACTTTAAGAAATTTTCCAAAATTATGGAAATTGATGTTGTCATAACTTCTAGTAATTTCCTGGAGTATAATTACACTCATATTTGACATGACATTAATGTTGATGTATTCTTGATAATATAATTTTTTATTTAAATTTCCAAAATAATAAGGTTTGGAAAGAAAAAATATATAATTGAATTTCCGTTAATTACTGATATACAATACTAGTCAATTAGTATAAAATTTATTGCTAATTATTGGATTTCTAGCTTGCACAAAATTGGAGTTTAATAAATAAATTTTGTACTAGCTTGTAAGAGTTCTAAATACAATAATTCTTTTTTGTAATAACCATTCATTGTCAATCCAATGACAAATTATTCCCATATGTGAGTGATTTTGCCAATGATCACTCCAAATATCACTACATATGCACACGTCTATTGAAATTCATAAATAATTTTTGTAATTATTTTTTTCTTATTTATATAAATTAAATAATGCACGTTTTAATATATTTCTATGCACATGTTTAGCTTGTGGATTTAATGTTTATTGACAAAAATTAATAAAACCAATTTTTTCACCAAAACTAAAAATAAATGTTCCATACTAATCATTCTAGCTAATTCTAATTTATTTTGTTCATCACTATATTTAAATAAATGAGAAGAAGAATAGGATGTAGCGTACCTGGAAATTTGTGTTTTTCTTTGTTCAACACCATTTTTGTGATGGATGCTTGTTCATCAAGTTCCTTCTAAATGTGCCATAGTCACCTCCACTTTTAAATTTGTAATTTTGGCTACAATAATTACTAATTACATCAAAATTGCCATCTACATTTTTTTGCCACTTAAAATGAACTTTGAAAATATCCGATTGTGATTGAACTTTTTCTTCTTCACCTTGTTGTGGAATATTTGATACAAGTTCTTCCACACAAGCTTATTGACTTTCTTGTGTTGGAAAATCATCTTGTAAATTATCTATCATATTATCTAAATCAACAATATTTGGTTGTGATTGACTAAAATATTGTGATCTTGATCTTCCACTTGCCATTTTTTGATAAAAAAATTGAGAAGTGAATAAAAAATATTGAGAATGAAATTAATAAAAAATTAATTAAGAGAATATTGAGATTATAATTGAATAAATAATATATTAAATTATAATAGAATAAATAATATTTACTGAATATTTGAATGAGTATTTTAAGAGAATATCGAGAGAGTATTAAGAGAATATTGAGAAAATTAGAGAATTGAGAGAAAATGTTTTGTAAGGAAAAATGACTCCCCCTTAACCCTATTTATACACACCAAAATTAATTTCTTAAACTTTCTAAAATAACCCTATAAACTAGTTATTTATGACTGTCATTTTGGATAAAATTTTCTTTTTTTATTTTTAGAAATAAAAAAGTATAATAAATGTGCTATCCAAGTAGCCGTTTAAAAATGGCTACTTGGGTGGGAGGCCCAAGGCACAACAACCCCCCCCCCCCCCCCCCCCAATATTTATTTTTTTTAAATATCACAGTTCGAGACCAGAACTGGCAGTTCAAGATTTTGGATGGGGAAGAACCGGCCCTGAACTGGTTATCCCTAAGGGTTAGGGCGGGTACAGCCTGGTCCCTAGTTCCGAGTTTGACTGGGCCTAAACTAGCTCGTGGCCAGGTCTAGTAATTCTAATTTTGGAATCATAAAGGGATAACAACATTCTTAGTCCTATAACTTATATTATTTTTTCAATTAAGTCCTATAAGTAATTTTCTTTATAATTAAGTTCTCTAAGTTTTAAAAAGTCTTCCCGTTAGTCCTACCTGTTAGTCAACTCAATTTTCTGTTAGTCAACCCTTAAAATTAAACTTTTCTTTTACATTTTAGTCTTAAAACTTTTAAAAAATATTATTTTTATATTTTAAATAAGTATTGTTTATTTATTATTTAATTTGCATAATAACTATATAACTCACTAAAATAATATCAAAAATTAAAAATATTTTTACTTAAATTACTGGTTTAATAAGCAATGTTAAATAAAATTAATTAAATATTTTAAATATTTTTAAATATATAACTTTAATTAATATATCATAAATGAATGAATATTTTATATGGATAAAACTCAATCAATTTTGACAATGTTATAATTTGTGTTATATTTTAAATAATTTTAAACTCAATTGAATTTAAAATAGACATTTTTTTTAAAAAAATATTGCTTTAATATAGGCTGTTTTATAATAAATATTTGAGCAATTAATAAGTGAACATAATTTTTTTTATAAAATAGCTTAATGTAGAGAAATATATATATATATATATATATATATATTGAAAGTATCTAATTCAAATATAATTGAATTCAATAGATATTTAAAATCTAACACAAATTGTAATGTTGAAAAAACTAATTGAATTTATGTAAATATAAAAAATTTTATCCATATATGATATATTAATTAAAATTATTTATTTTAAATAATTAAAATAATACTTGATTAATTTTATTTGTCATTGTTAATGCAACTAATAATTTAAGAAAGAAATATTTTTAATTTTTAATTTTTTGATATTATTTTTACTGGTTATTATGAAAATCAAATAATATAATAAAGGGGATATTACATAAAAAAAACCCAACCGTTGGGGGTACTTTCAAATAAAACCCTATCCAATTTTTTCTTTCAAATATAACCACAACCTTTGAATTTTTATGAAAAAAAGTATTTTTTGGATTACTGTACTGGTAATGCTGAGTTTTTTGTTGAAATTTCATATATCTAGTATGCTAAGTTGAAATTTCATATACCTAGTATACTGAGTTTTTTGTTGTAATAACTAAGTTGCACTTTTATCTGTTTAAACAGTCTGCTAATCCAAAATGAAACACTCAATTGGAGGGGAGAAAATATCAATTTAGGGGCAAATGCATCGGTTTCATCTCCTGTTACCAGTATAATCATCCAAGTGGGTCCCATAGATCATAAAAAAACGGTTTCATCTCCTGTTACCATACAGTAATCCAAAAAGTGCTTTTTTCATAAAAATTCAAAGGTTGTGGTTATATTTGAAAGAAAAAATTGGATAGGGTTTTATTTGAAAGTACCCCCAAAGGTTGGGTTTTTTTATGTAATTTTACCTATAATAAATTACAAATAAAAATAAAAATATTTATTTAAAATATAAAAAATTTTCATGTTTTAGGACTAAAATGTAAAAAAAAAAATTAATTTTAATGGTTGACTAATGGATAGGACTAACGGAAAGACTTTTTAAAACTTATATAACTTGATTGTAAAGAAAATTTATTGTAGGACTTAATTGAAAAAATGATATAAGTTATAGGACTAAAAATGCTATTTATGCAAAAGGCGTATTATTGGCCTAATTCCGAGGAGGGATAGATCTACCATATATAATGAACTGTTTGTGGGAATTAGTACAACAAGAGGCTACATAATTGGAGGAAGAAGGAAATAAAATCATACGGCATTAGACAGAAGATATAGGATAAGTGGCAGTCCCATTAGCGAACGCCCAAGTGACAATAAAAGTCTGTTAAGGCCAAAGCCAATGGCATAAGCGAGACCGGAGGTACAAACATCAGTGTCACAAAGCACACCAGTCGCTCCCACAATATAGTCGACCATGTCAGAGCATTGGTAAGGCATTTATTTGTGTTTCAATAATTTTTGTGAAGTTATTTTTCAAATTCATTATATCAACAGAATCATTAAATGACTTTCAATCTTTCTTTTTTTCAGACTAAGGAGTTACAGTATTAGCCAACGCCTTAGGAGATCTTTAAGAGGACCCACACGAAAAAGGGTGAGTCTTTTATTGCTATCCAATCACATAAGGTTAATGTAAGTTAAATAAAATTTCAATATCATATTACTTTTTAATAGTTGTATTTCCACCTAATATACAATTTTCTTTTAATTGGCTATACGATAAGATTAGGGAGATGGTCAAGACTGCATCACAGCTTGTTAAGGATGGTTGTAGCCACCTACAGTCGACATGATGAGTCTCCTTCTAGAGGATGTAGGTGGCAAGAAGAAATAGTGCATCTACGGGCTTCCTTCACATGATTTTGATCTCTACCCATACTCTATAAGCAACACTAGCACATTAGCTCCTTCCACTGCCACACCATTTAATGATCGTGTACTTTATCTAGTTTAGTAGTAGCTAGAGAAGGAGTGTAATTAGATGCTTCAACATGAGCAGAAGGGAAAGGAGCAACGTGAGAGAGCCGAGAAAGATAAAGGCTAAGCGCGCACGAGTCTTAAGACAGGTCTAGTGTCTTGAGCAGGAGCAGGAGGCTATGCGCTGTTATGTAGAGAGAGTAGAGATCGATGATGAGGTGTGTGGGTATAAATGGAAATGCAAAAACAAAGAACAAGAAAAGGAAGCTATTGTGAACTGAGAACAAGAGAAGCATTAAGAAGTTAGGGAGAAGTTGGTTTAGAGCTGTACTTTAGGTAGGTTTTATTGCTTGTATATTGATCTCTACTAGCATTGATCTTGAAAACATTTGATTTTTATTCAAGAATTTTCAGTTGGGTGAAGATCTTCATGAAGTTTTGATTTTGGTTTTTAAGAGGTTAAGATAATTATTAGAAAGAGATTTAGAATTGGGTTTACTGAAATTGGTGAGTAACATTTTCTCCTTTTTCTCTTTTCCATCCTCTTGAAATCTCCTCAAGTAAAATCAGTATGAAGCTCTGAAATTTCTGTTGTGAATACTGTGATTCTTGGTTGTAGTTGCTTGTGTTAAGTTGTGATATTTTATCATTTGTTGAATCCCTAAACATGCACTATACTTATAGTATAATCTACCATTGAATCATGTTATTTTTGGGCTATGAGTGTCCATCATTTTCTAAGCTTCCATTTGTATTATTTCTTCAAATCTGGTTGTGGTGGAATCAAGTAAACATAATTATAAACAGAAACTCTTTCATGCATGTATGTATTCTTGATTCTAGGCTGAGAAATTAAGATCAAATTAAAAGTGTAATAGATAAGTTAAATTTTGGCCTTGAAATGACAAACATGAATAAACTCGAAAACCCAAGATGCAGTAAAAGCCATTTGTTAGAAATAAGCATGAATATGGTTTTGATGTGTTACGTTTCTACAAAAAACAAATCACCTATAAAGCATTCAAGTGCCGCCTGAGCAGTTAGGCACCGCCATAGGATGATCGAGTGTAGCCTGACTAATCCACCGTTGCCTTTTTCCATTAAACCTATGCCTGACTATTGTGATGACGCCTTAGTGGTCCATCTTGGACTAGGGGTGGCAATTCGTGTTAGCGAGTCGTGTTCGTGTGGTGTCTTGATAACCCATAACACGTTAAGGGTCAACCCTAACACGACACGATAAGCTAATTGTGTCATAAATTCAAATACGAATATGACCCACTCAATAAACGTGTTAACACGACACGACACGACACGTTTAACACATTAATTTATAAATTCAATTGAATTAATATAACACAATATCATTAACACCATAATATCCATTTGATAAGTTATAACAAAATATAACAAATAATGATGCAACCTACTAACACATTAAATAAAATTCATCTTATCAACTTTTAAATAAAAAAGCTCAAAAATAGTTAATTAAACATACTAACATAATAAACATGATTTTTAAACGGGTTAAACGTGTTGCTTTCGGGTTGGTGGGTCAACCCGCAACACGATATGATAATTTTC
>CATIWK010218392.1:0-22932 GCA_949634005.1 Mallotus japonicus
ACTTGCTCCTTTACTCGTTCCATGGCTTCATATATGTATCCCATTGCTAGTTTTGGATTACCATTAACAAGTCTTAGAACTTTGACAAATGGGCTTACACACTTCAGACAATACTTGATTGATTTCCAAAACTTGTCATCGGATAACAATAATGTCCCGACCTTTTTTCCTTCTACTTTAGAAGCATAATTGCTTTTAGCCCATTCTTAAGATGCAAACATAGCCCGTAGAGGAAGCTTGCTTTCATCAAAACTCTTTAAAGTGAGAAATGATGTAGCAAATCTTGTAACTCTAGCTCTCTTTAACTCCCTCTTATTGGAATACTTCCTAAACATGCTAAAGAACTAAGCATGTTTATAAATATAAACACAAACTTGCTTATCTTTTTTTATTGTGTCTTTGAAAATAGGCAATTCACCTATATCCTCCAACATATTATCAATGCAATGAGCTGCACAAGGAGACCAAAATAATTTTTTTCTCTTTTCCATTAATAATTCACCAGCTGCTACATAAGCTGAAGCACTATTTGTCACCACTTGAACTACATTTTCCTCCCCAATTTCCTCCACTAATGAATCAAGCAACTCAAACAATTTTTTTGCATCTTTTATTATATCTGATGTGTTTATTGATTTAAGAAAAATTGTCCCACTAAGGCTATTTACTAAAAAATTAATGAGAGACCTATTCTTTTTATCTGACCACCCATTTGACATCAAAGTGCATCCCTTTTTTTTTCCATTCCTTTTTATATTTTTCTAAAATCAAGTTCACATTATCCACTTCCTTCTAATGTGATTCTAGCCTCATGATAACTAGGAGGTTGTAAACCCTACCATATTCACCAATTTTTTCCACCATAGAAGCAAATAATGGACTCTGCACTAAGACAAAAGGCAATATATGTCCATATAAAAATCTACATATACTATGAATTACAGGTTCTCTATCTTTTATCATTGCATTCAAAGTATATTGTTTAAGGCTCTTCCCTTTATTGACAAATGAATCAATACTAGTTTGTCTTCCTTCGACTAAATTTTGATTTCCTTGTTCTCTTTCACCTACTTCAAAACATTCATTTGCATTTTTTTTTGTGATTCCGTTTCTCTCAAAATTTTAATAAAAGGCCCCCTCGCATTTTCAAGACATTTTGTACAAGGAGCAACATTATCATGATCACCCACTAAATGATGTTTCATTCGATTTATCCCTCCCCATCTTTCAAGTCTACAATAATTTCATTTTACATGCATTCTACTATCATTAACTCTAGAACAATGCTCCCAAGTAGGAACACTAGTTCTAGTTGTAGATCCTTTTTTGATCTTCAAGTCATATTTCAATAATATGAACTAAAAATAACCTACAAAAAAATAATACATCAATTTAATTATTAATTCTATATGATGAGAAAAAATAATATTTTCAGAAATAAGTGTCAATTCAAATATAAAAATATTATTTGTTTTATTAAATTAATAATTGTAACACTATTTAAATAGTAAAAATAATATTTTATTAGAGATTGTGTCCATGAGAAAAGTAAGTGTTGTGTGTCCATGAAAAAATAAATGGTGTCAGGTGTGTGTGTATGTCATTGTCATGTGTGTGTGTAAGTGGATGTCATGTGAATGTGAATGTCACCAAAGCATTAACCAAAACCAAAGCTTTAAGCCTTTAACGTCCATACTCCATAATATATAAAGCATTCCAAAACCAATATAATATCTATACACCCAGGAAAAGTGAAATTCAAAGAATAAACATAAAAAAAAAAACAAAGCATTAAATAAAACTGGTACAAAGAAGAGAACACAGACTGATGAACAAAAGAAGAAAACAGAGCAAAGGAAGAGGACGGAGAAAATAGAAGAGGAATAGAAAATTACCTACTATTGGTGAGTGGTAATGCTGGTAACAGAAAAGCATCTTATGGTACCACTCGTTTGCTCAGTTGTTAATCTGCGTTAAAGAACACAGAGAATGGGAGGCAAGGTTTTTTTTCTTGCTTGTTCACAGTGTGTATATTGTATAAAACATCCCTTTTTCTTCTATTGTCTATTTATTTTAATCTTTTTATTTGATGGGATTTTTGTGTTTTAGGAATCTGAGATGTGAATCGATCGATTTATATCGATTCAGTCGATTCACTTCGATTCTCCTACGATTCTACAAATTTTTCAATTCACCACCATATTCGACTCGTTTTCAATGTGACTCGACCCGACTTGTACGATTCGACTTGTGAATCGTACAATTTTAACAACTAGGCTTGAAACTAATGAGGTAAAGTACTTAAAACTATATACCAATTAAAAGGGCAATTACAAATTAACATAAACAAAAGTAACTTGAGATTGCATGAGTATCATACGTATAAAAAGAATGAAAGTTCGATCACACCCCTCAATACATTTCCAATATAAAAGACAACAGGTTTAATATTAAAAAGCATATGACAGAACCAAAAACATGATAAATAGCATGGAAATTATAGAAATGTAGAACATAAGAAGTCCAAGAAAATAGAATTTGTAAACTATCAACATATTATAATGGCATGGTAAACTGTCATTCCCCAAGAAAACAAAATTTGCTAATCTGAAGTGAGCAAGTGCAAGCCAGTTCATATATCATACTTAAGCAACCCTAAACTTTAAAGCTGACACCTCATATTTAACTGAATTCAATTTATTAAATTAATAGGTATGAAATTATTAAAATAATTAGTATTTCAATTAGAAAATCAAGTTGAGCAGCATTAAATCATGTTTTTGTGTGTTGATGGATATGGACTATTAGGGGGACCCAAAATTGATGCTTGCAATGAAACATGTCTTTAGCAAACAAGGCCTAAAATACACAACTATAAATCCCAAAATCAAACCCAATTTCTAAACACTAACACTTAAACAATGTGCAAGAACAAAATAATAATAATAACGATAAAAAAAGTGTAAAAACCTAATAAGATCGTTTAAATCCTAGAAAACCCAACAAATAAATAAATACAATAAATTGCACATCAATATCATCAACAAAAAAGAACACAAAAAAGATATCTTGAAATTTTTGTTATTAAATTGGTAGTTCTTGCTAAATTGGTACCTACCCTGCAATAGGTAGGAGGACCTAGCTGGAGATCCTTAAGCTCCTTTAAGATCTGCTTGGAAGCCATAACCAACCAACTTAAAAAAAGGAAAATTTAAAACAGGACAAACACAATTTCTATGAACCAAACTCTAGATACTACCAGGTCACGCCAAAAGAAAATCACTAAATTACAAATTAAAAATAAAATCAACAACTTATATTAAAACAAATTTGAAAAAATGGGTCATGCAGGAACTTATTTATTTATTTTTTAACTGGTGTAGAACCTCTAATCATCCAATTTTTATTTGTGGTCTTGAACCTTTAAAAATAAAAAAAATCAAAACAAATAAGAAATTAAATAATATAAAAAAGATAGATTCATGAAGTGAGGGATAAAAAAAATCTAAAAAAGAAAAATATAAGGAAAACAAGCAAAAACTAATGACAAATAAAAAAAAATTTAAAAACCCTCAGCTCAATCAATGAAATAAGGGAACTGATAAAAATTAATTTTTTTTCTCTTAAACAATGAAAAAAATCTAAAAGATACTCATCAATGAAAGGAACAACGTTTAAAATACAGGTATAAGTATCTAGAGCAAAGCAATAAAAAGAACAAAGTAATTAAAAGAACATAGCCAACAAAAATCATCACCAGGTATACAAAACTAAAAAAAATTCCATTGTTTTTTAAAACAAAGGATGTCCATCAATAGATGTAACAATATTTAAATCTAGTTAGAACAGAATAAAACACACAGAATAGTAATTAGATTATTTACGCATCAGTTATTAATTACAAATTATTCTATTATTTTTATATTGTAAACTAAATTATAAAAAAATTCAATTGATCACATGAATTGCTTGCAAATATAAGCAATCACAATGCAATTTGAAATTAGTAGTTCGTTATACCAAACTTGAACTGTCTAATTGATATACTTGTCATAAACTGCTCGGTTGATTACTGTTGCTCAAATTTCTTTGAACTGTTAAAATGCCTATCAGTGTTTTTTTTAAAAAAGCATTGAAATAAGAAAACTTAAAAAAAAAACAACGTAAAACTAGACAAAATTCAGTCAATTATGCCATAGCAAGTATCCTTTTATTAAAAGGATGTACAAAATCATTTCACCATAACGAAACATCTAAACTATATATGCACGGATGATGTAAAGAGGCTTGACTGGCCTTTTTATTCAAAAAGAAATAATTATTTTTTAACGCTGAGTCAATTATTGAATTTCTCTTTTTCAATATTCTTCAAGGCAATATTTAGGCAGCGAGAAAGCCTTGGTACCCCAACAATTGAAGGAAACTTCCTTCTCCATACATGATTTTAGGGCACAATATTAGGTGTGTTTTTGTACTTTTTCCCTTCTTATTAATTATGGACCATATATGTTCATTGTTGTTATATCTTTCAAATAATTTATATTTTGAAAATAATAAATTAACTAAAAACAAAAGGAGAAAATATCAGAATTATAGGGGTGAAAAAAATAATTCCAAAAGAAACAAAAAAAACAATTGAAAAACTAAGACAACACTGTAAAAAATGTAGATCTGATTTACAAAATAAATAAATAAACTAAACAACCATCAAAGCGTAGATTTATCGCCAAGAAAAGGAAAATATCAAGAAGAAGCTTGTTTTTTTCGCACATGAAAAAAGCAGACATACAACTTCAAAAAAATAACAGAAGGATTTTGCTAAAGGGTATTACATAACAACAAAATCATAAGCTTATGAAAAATATATAAATAGTGAAACACAAACCTGTCTTCTTCTATCTTAGCTTAGAACTAGCCATGGATATTAAAAAAAAGTAACAAAAAACACAAAAGCCAACATAAAACCACTAAAGTCCAAGAGGAGATAGGACAAAAGCTTTAAAAGGCTTGAAATCGACTAACAAAAATTCATCTTCTTCCATTTTTTTGTGAATAAAGGTGACAATTTTTGAAGGTAACAAAGAGAAGAAGGGCGTGCTTTAGGAGAAACTGTGAGAGAAAATGAGCAGAGGAAGAAAAAGGGGGACGATTGAGAATTGTGTGGAATGAGGGGTGTTAGGGTTGAAGGGTGCTAAGGTTGACATTAATCAAGAGAAGAGAAGTTGAGAAAAATACCCATGCCAAATGACACCATTTCATACAAAGAAAGGGCAACAACGTCAATTGTAGAAGACGCCGTTTTTTCTAGGGACAACTAAAATTTTGGTTGGGGCGGGCGAAGCGAAGAATGGCAAATGAGTTGCAATTATACAATGGCATAATTGTAATTATGTGTGAAATTAGAGGGCTATATTTACACTGTACTTGAAATAGTGAAATTGGCAACCCACCTTTATATATATTAATAAATTTTAATGAAATTTATTTCAAATAAATAAAATAGATGATAAGGGTGTTCATGGTTCAGTTTCATCACTTTAAAGCTTAAATTTCTAATCAAACCAATAAAGTTAGTTTTTAAATATAACTCTTAACCAAACCAATTAAATATCATTAAAAATTGTGCAAACTAATGATATTTGAAATCGGTTTGGTCAGTTAATAAAAATAATAAATAAAGAAAATAAAGATTAAAATTATTAACAATACATCTCGTAAAATCTACTAAAAATAAAACAAAATGCAAAATTCATATTGTATACTTATCATTCATAGCATAACAACAACAACAACAATACCAACCCAAAATATTCTTTAAAAAAATCAAATTTTAGTACAATGTCTTAATAAAAAATTAAAACACGAATTGCTAATATAGGAGATAAGATGATGATGGATTTATTATTATTAAAGGATAAAAGAAAGGAGACTTAAAAATTCATGGGTGGTTCAAGAGTTTGTATATGATTAAAAGTGTAAACAGTAAAGAAAAAAATATTAGGGTATAGTGTCATGGGTCCTCATTCTAGCCCTGACATTTGACCCGTATGGCACCTAAACTTCCCCATGTCTAGGCCAGCCAAGTCTTATGAACATGCTTCTAATCTTATGCTGAGTGTCCTCCATCTTAAATCAAATATTGGCGAACCCAACCAATCACGCATGTTCATTGCTATCGTTGTTCCCTTTTTTCCTACATAAGTTTAAGGTTCATGCTCGCCTCATAATTCACATTTATATTCGAGTCTTATATTTATCTCGACCCTCTTATTCGCCTCACCATTCTCATATATTACTGGGTCTCATATTCGCCTCATAATTTAGCATACTCTTGGGTCTCATATTTGCCTCATAACTCCCTTATATGCTAGCACATAGCACTAGCTATGTTTTAACCTCAGGCTTAGGAGAACACGCACTATGAGCACCTCGGCCTCGTAGTGTCTATAGCTCCTTCTCTATGAAGTCATTGATTTCCCTTTCCTTGAACTCAGTGCTCGTCACCTAGCTTCTCAACTAGGGAGCTTACTTAAAGTTGTGTCATTGAACATGCATTTAAGCCTCGGGGATAGTGGAGAGCTTATACCGAAGGTAAACCCCTAAAGAGCATAAGGAGCACCTTGAACGTTACTAAGAGGAAACATCATTTTTTCCAACCATCACACCCTCATAAATATAAATATATAATATTTATTAAAAGTGCTCTTCAATATACTTTTCCCTTCATTTATGACCTTGTTCGGCCATAATATATTTTTATGTTTATTCATGCCCTTAAGGTTAGTTAAGGACTCTAAGAGTGCATTGCCCTTAGGGGCTCCTTCGTCACCCCATTACATTTTTCCTGCACTCAATCAATTGACGCCCTCGTCAATTAGCATAGGGGTTCTCGATTCTCATCTTTATTTTTCTATCTTGACTTCATCAACTTTTACTCCTTGTTTATAATCTTAAAACTGTGCCAACTATTGACTCCTCCTTGCTCTTGTCCATTATGAATTTTGGCTCTTCACTTTAATATTTGTCCATTTTCTTTTAGGTTTTTTACTCTACTTTTTGTTAATAATGTCTCACATGCTTTCGTTGCTTTACTCCTATCTTAGGTGTAAATTGTACTTTGTAAGACAAAACAAAGAAGCAACAACAGTATCTATTGAAAATAATATTCATGATTCATAAGCTGTTTTCAAAGAAAATTCAATGTTAGATAAGTTTGCAATATGCAAATATCTATACGGCAAATAAATAACTTTGTAGATTTTAATTTTGTAAAGAAATTATAAAGGAGTCTTATATGACTTACACATTATGCTTGTGTTTGTGTAACAATGTTACCATTCACCCCTCTTTGTACTCATATTGTGTTTTCTTGATCATTTTTTTCAAACTCTTGCACTTTTTATCTCAAGGAAAGGGTCTTTGCTAAACAATATCTTGCTTTGCTTTATTACATTCTTCCTCCATTACTTATCGCTTCACCTGGCCTCCATGTATTTTACTATTCATCTGTGAAAACATATATGTGCCCTTCCCTTTTGTTGAGAGCCTTCGTTGTGGACATCCCATTTATGGAAGCAACTTTCAAGAGAATTTATCTCCAAAAGTGTCTTCTATAGTGTGTAAATGTATATCCGAGTCTAATGGGTCATTTGGAAGTAGCATCTTCGTTTGCTTTAGTGGTAAGAGCTTAGAACTTTATTTCCCAATTGTGTGTGTCTTTACCTCAAGCAAAGGTGTCAACTTCATTTCTAAGAAACCACAACCCTCCCCCCGCAAGTAAGTTGATTCAATAAATCCCTTTCCTTGCTTTTTAGAAATTATTATATGTTATCTGACTCGTTTGCTTTTATATTTTCATAAATGTCTCAAACCTTGATAGTGTTACACTGGTTTGCCATTTCCTCATTCCATCCCCTTAGTAATTCCTTTGTTTTAACTTTATCACCACTAATTGTCACCTACACAAGATAATTATATATTTTCTCGAAGGTTGCCTCAAGCTCTATTAGCAAATCTTTTTGGAATACACAAGGCTACCATAACCTTAGTAAAAAAACACATTTTTTAAAAGTTCAGCTCTCTCTCATATTATGTTTTCTCTCACTCTTTCTTATCTTTCTTCTTTTTTTTTATTTTCCTCTTTTTCTCTTTTCCATTTTTCTTTTATTCTTTTCACCTTACGTTCTTTTCTCTCTTTTTTTCACACATTCTCACACAATCAGAAGAGTGGTTACTACAACCATATTAAATCACAATATTTCACTTATCATCACTTTCATTACCGAGTGGGGTTCATGCCACCACATTGAACCGTAATACTCATGAAAATTTAATTCCATAATTCATGCTCAACTGGCTTCTCAAGCCTAACTCGTTATCAACACCTCACTAGCCCTTAAGCCACAATAATATGTCTCACTGGCTTCTCAAGACCACATCACACATCACTTATAGGCTCATGCCACTACACGATAGCTTTTATGAATCATTAATTGAAAAGTATACCTAAACTTTTGCACTTCATTCTTTACACATTGCCACATTTCCCTTTTCAAAACCTCGTAAGGCTAACAATATCTCTAATTTTGCCTCATTCAATTTTTTTTTATACTGATGGGTCCTATCATAACCCTTGTCTACACTATGATTATTAGCATGTTTAATCGCCTCATCGCAATCATCGCATCTCAATTTAGGGACTCCATAACCCTGTTTAGACTGTAAAGTATTTAATCGCAACATCATTATTTCTGTCTTACGATTGACACTCTTGGGCCCTCATTTGGCACATTTCTCATCCTGGTATGGTTGGCCTCTTTGTGCCAATAAAAAATCCTAATATATATTTTATCGACCATTCCATCTTTTACTCGAGGTTTCCTTAGAGTTTTGTTAAGCGCATCACTTATCTTCGCATTGATAGCATCGCACATATAGATTAATATTTTCCACACTACACATTTTGTTTGCTCTAATAATAAATGTCACAGGTCCTCATTCTAGCCTTGACATTCGACTCGTGTGGTGCGTAAACTTCCTCATGTTTAGGCCAACCAAGACTTATGAACAGACTTCTAATCTGTTAGCCATTTGCATAAATAGGCTTAAATCTAACCTTGTTTTGATTTTAATAATACAATTTTGAAGTGCTAATGTTGTGTGTTTAAGTGTATATAAGATAGGCCTCAAAGCAAGCCCACAAAAGGAAAAAATATACAAGGTTGATATAGGTCACGGTTATGGTCACGACTGAGACCCAACCATGATGAAGAATAGCTTATAAGCCTCATTTACCGAGAAATTCTAGTAGCGCTCACAGTCTCTATCACGACCATGATGAAGCTCACGGGAGCAGACCCGGGTGCAACCAAAAGAACCTCAAGTTGGCAAACAGTTCAGTGGTACTCACAGTCATTGAGTGGACCGTGACATGGCTCACGAGCTCCATCACAAGAACCATCACTAGCACGATGAACAAGCCTCAATTCAACAAAATGATCAGTAGTCCTCACGATCCAAGTCACAATCGTGAGTGGACCATGACGTTGCTCACGGGAGTAATCACGATAGCTAGTCACGAGCGGGATCAAAGGTGTTCAATTGTGCAAAAAGGGTAATAGCCCTCACGGTCTCCATCATAACCGTGACCAGCATCACGAGAGCCTGTTACGAGCAAGAGAACCAAAAAAGATTTATGATCAGAAGTTGCAGGATTGATCATGGTCCCAATCACGACCATGACCAGACTATGATGAGCCAGATGTCAATTGTTCAACGGTTAATTCAGGGCTCCAAAGGCTATTTTATCAAGCATCACGACCGTGACTGGCCAATTTTCTACAAAAAGCTGTAAAATCATTTAATGAAGCAAGATGAAGTTATGGACGAATTGAATAAGCTGCAATAGCCACATCCTGATGTTTTTCACTATATATACTCTTCATTAAACCTCATTTAAGAGGTTAGATGTGTTGGTGAACATATTCTTTTTAACGTTCAATTCTCTAAAGCTTCAAACTTCATTTTCTTTGTAATCAATTCTACTTGAGTGTGGTTTGTGTGATAAACTAGGTTCTTCTTCTTCTTGTATTTCTTGGGTTTAAGAAAGGGAAGTAAGGAACTAGTTCTAAGTGGATTTGGTTTAAATCTTAGCCACTAAAACACTTGGGAATTCGTTTCAAAAGTGAGCCTAGAAAACTCTTGAGTGTAAAGGTTGAAGAGTAAACCTTAAACTCTTGTGTACACAATCAATATAATAGATTGGTGTGGGTATTCAAAATCCTAACTTGGGGATAAGTTAAGTGGAGACGTAGATTCATTTATTAAATCGAACTCCTTAAATCCTTGAGTTCTTGATTTCTTCTCATACTCTTCTTTATTATTTCCTTTATTTTGAATTAACTCTTAATTAATCCTTAATTTTTCTTATTGCCCTATTCACCCCTCCCTCTAGGGCCTTTTTATAATCTTATACCAAGTGTCCTCCATCTTAAATCAAATGTTGGCAAACCCAACCAACCATGCATGTTCAATGCTATCATTGTTCCTTTCTTTCCTATATAAGTTTAAGGCTTATGCTCGCCTCGTAATTCACATCTATATTTGAGTCTCATATTTATCCCAAACCTAGCATTCGCCTCACCATTCCCACATATTATCGGGTCTCATGTTCACCTCATAATTCAACATACTCTTATGTCTCATATTTGCCTCATAAACTCCCCTATATGCTAGCACATAGTGCTAGTTGTGTTTTAACCTCGGGCCTAGGAAAACATGCACTACGAGCACCTCAGCCTCGTAGTGTCCATAAAGCTCCTTCTCTATAGAGACAATAAATTCCTCTTTCCCTGAACTCGATGTCTGTCGCCTAACTTCTTAACGAAGGAGCTCATTTAAGACTGTGTCGTCAAACATGCATATAAGCCTCGAGGATGGTGGAGAGTTTACATCGAAGGTACTCCTAAGGAGTAAGGAGCATTTTAAAGATTACTAGGAGGAGACATCATTATGTTCCACCCATCACACCCTTGTAAATATAAATATATAATATTTATTCATATTTACTAAAGTGCCCTTCAATATACTTTTCCTTTCGTTTATGCCCTTGTTCGGCTAGAATATACTTTTTTGTGCATTCATGCCCTTAAGGTTGGCCAAGGACTCTAAAGGTGCATTACCCCCACGGGGCTCCTCCGTCGCTCCATTACATATAGCTGCATAACTATTATTATACTATCGGTTTAGTTTGGTTTTATTGGATTTTTATTTTTGGCAAAATCCATTATGAGGCCCCTAAACTTATCGACTTTTTAGCTTTAGACCCCTAAAGTATCATTTTGTATATCTAGACCCTCGAAATTTACGGGTTTGAAGTTTTAAACCCTTCTGTTAATTTTTTAACAAAAATTATTTCCTTTTGATCCTTGAAGTTTTATATTTCTAACATTCATACCATTTTTTACCTTTTAACACTTATATCACTTTTAAAAAATTTTCACCTGTGAAAAATAAATTTACTTATTTTAATTTAAAAACATAAATTTATATACATTTTTAAATAATTTTAAATTTTAAAAATAAATAAAAAAGTTAATGTTAAGATTAAAAAATTATAATAAAACTACTGTTTTTCAAAATAAAATATTATGATGAAAAAGAACACCAGAATTAAAAAGAGATTATGATAAAAAAATATTTTATAATTCTTCAAAATTTAAATTTTATATTTTTAATACATTTTTTAGTTTTTTGTATAAAATTTTAATTAAATTATTGTGAATAATTTTTTATAATATAACTTTTATAAATAATGGATACCAATGCATGCCTATACATCACCAAAAAATGGTGATAGATTTTCCAACCAACTCAAACTTTTTATAATTGTTATCTTAACCTTCATTTTTTTATCATGCTTTTTGGGTATATATTATAAAAATTAATTCATAGTAATTTAAAATATTGCGAAAATTAGTAGTATCATTATAATTTTTTTTTTATTTTATCATTAACTTGTTTGTTTATTTTTAAAATTTAAAATTATTTAAATATATATATAATAATGTAAAATACTAGAAATTAAAATAAGTAAATTTATTTTTTAATGGTGAAAAAATTTTAAAAGTGATATAAGTGTTAAAAAGTAAAAAATGGTATGAAATTAGAAATATAAAACTTTAGGGACCAAAAAGAAATAATTTATGTTAAAAATTGACAAAAAGGTTTAAATCTTCAAATTCTTGAAGTTTAAGAGCCTAAATATACAAATTAAAATTTTAGGCGCCTAAAGCTAAAAACTGATAAATTTAGAGGTATCAAAATGAATTTTACCTTTATTTTTCTAAATTATAATCAAAACCAAAAATTTTATTAAAAAAATTTCAAATCATAACAACTATTAATCCCTCTAAACCATGATTTTCGGTTTAAACTGGTTTGAATCTGGCCGGTTTGGTTGATATTTGTGCACCCTTATATAGAGACAGTGAATTCCCAATCCACGGTTGGTTCGGGCGGGCAACGATCAGTCGAAGTAACAAAGACCCAACAACTGGTCTCAATTCTGTAGTCAAAAAGTGTTTAAAACCTTGTAGTTTTTAACCATGGCGATGGCTGTGGTTATGGCTTAGGGTTTCTCTATTTCTACTACTTCACCAAAACAAAATTTCATTTGTTATCATTATAATCGTACAACCCGCCATGGCCACGAGCCACCTTCTTCTTCTCCTCCTCCTCCTCTCCATTTCTCAATTTCAGCTCTTTTTCTCCGGTGAGATTTATTAATTTTTTACCAAATTTTCACTTAACGTCACTTTAATTTATTTTTTTAAGATTTGTTCTATCAATTCTTGAATCTTTATGATGTGGTTCCGGTTGCTTGAAAATTTTACATTTTTCAGAGGAGACAAAGTCTATGGAGTCTGTCCCTGATCTCCAGAAGTCAATGTATATGGTTATCGATGGATATCCTTGTGTTCGATTACTCAATCTGTCCGGAGAGATTGGTTGTGCGAGTAAGATGTGCTTTAATTGTGTAATTCACCTCGCAGTTCCTCTTATAGCGTATAATCTTTATTGAGTATGTAAATGTAAATGTGTGTTTAGATCCTGGACGAGACAAGATTGTAGCTCCAGTTGTAAAGTTCAGGAATGCTATTGAGCTGGGACATCTATCCGCTGTTTTGGTATCATTGGATGATATTCAAAAACTTTTTGACAGGCATGATTATATTAAATATGCAGTTGTTCTTTTAATCTATGACTGATCCTTGGGTATTTTGCAATTTCATCCTTAGTCTTTTTTTTTTTTAATAATTTTTTTTTTCATTGAGGACATTTTGTTTAATGTTTATCATAATGTAGATTCCTGTTTCTGCTTCAGAATAT
Organism: Mallotus japonicus; assembly: GCA_949634005.1. Classification (NCBI taxonomy): domain Eukaryota; kingdom Viridiplantae; phylum Streptophyta; class Magnoliopsida; order Malpighiales; family Euphorbiaceae; genus Mallotus; species Mallotus japonicus. Next base: position 13,390 of record CATIWK010218392.1, read on the forward strand.
CAAATGATCCAAGTTTTGCTAGGAATGTCGGCGGTGTTTTGGTTGTGTCTGGGACCAGCATTCAAAATAAATTGACAGGTAATTGTGTAATTTTTTATAAAATTATGATTTATCAGTTTTTATTTATTTTTTTCTCCAGTTGTTGCCAAGTGCCAACTGTGCGCTTTCCTCTTTATTTCAGGGTTCTCTCCTGCTCAAAAATTTCCAGACGTTGAATTTTCGCCTTATCAGAGCATCAACTATGAGTGGAACCCTATTGTATGTTTTGAGTTGCTGTTCCTTGTTCTCTCATCTCTTTTCATGTCTTTATTTTTGCTGCTACTTGCTAATTTCGAAGACCTTTATTTTTCTGATTATTGTTCTTCAGTAACAGAACGTGGCCCTTTTTTTTTTATAATTTGATCCCAAACAATTAAGCATTCAAAATATCTGTTATTTGCGGGATAATACATTAGACAGTTGGTCTGTATTTGGATGAGATTATTGTTGCTATGCATGCCCCTCTATGGTCATGAATTTTTTTTTTCCTTTCTCTAAGGGCCAACTGGTCTTTGAATTGCATTTTCCTGATCTGCACTTGTCAATGATACATATAGATTGTATATTTCTCGTAATTGCTTGACTAACTAAGCTTTTATCACCTTTTATTTTCAGGGATCTGGTATCATGAAGAAACCTTACAATTTTCCTGTATTCTTACTGAATGAGGATAGCAGTCAGATCATGCAAGAGGTAGAACATATAGTTTTAGCAAGAAGATTTAATGATAATGTCTCTACATATTGAGAAGCGAGACCAAATTTCATCATGATGGAAATTCTATAACTACAAATTTAGTTGATAGACATCATTGCAACTTTTATAAATTCTTAGTCAGCTATGATTGATTAGCATAAATTGCCAAAATTATTTATTCACTAAGCTATCGAATTGCTTCTTTATTCTGAAAAATGTATTGTTTTTCTTTTATTTTGAGTCACAAGCTCTTTGAGGGTGTTTTTTTTTTTTTTTTGATAAGAACATACTAATATTTTAATTGGGAATATTCACTAAGCTTGTGATGTAATGACTACACGTGACTAGCTGAGGTACCTGACATTTTCAAACATGAAAGCATTTTATGCATCTTTTATGAAATGATTCCCGAAGACATTGTCCTTGATTTACATTCTACTTTTGTAATTACCTAAGATTCTAAAGGAGATAGTTTGATCTTTTTCTGTGGAGTAGATTGCTGTTTGATTTAATATTCCTTTCATACTGTGACTTATTCACTCAGGTTGCTTTGAAGAATGAGAAGAAAAAGAATACCTATACTGCAGATGTGGCTGAGTTTGATTTGGTGATGCAGGTAATTGATAATGATGCTTCAGCATCGTGATCATTCTTGTTTTTGTTATCCAATCAGGGTACATGATTCATACTGATCTTGGATTTGCTTGGCTTTCTCATTAGACAACAAAATCTGGGACCCATGATTCGGAATCTTGTTTAAGAGAAGAGGCTTGCCTTCCATTAGGTGGATACAGGTAGGTTACTACATAATTCTATTCTTTGAATGCTGTTTAATGTTTTGGTTTATGGTCCTATTGATTTGAAATTATTTCTGTATCATTTTGAAATTGTAAATAGGCTTAAATAGGTTAAATTGCATGTAGCCTATTATGGAGTATACTTTGGGTGAACTTATGATGGGGAGTCATTTGACTACAGATGAGATCATAAGCAGGATCAAATAGGCATTTTCTTACATATAAGAAGTTTCTTTCTCCACTTTTTATTTGCATTGGTGCTTGTATTTATAAGTCCTGTATGCTTGTTTAAGAATTAAGATAAAATATTATTTTGATTGGTTTCAATAATATTTTTTAAGAAACAATTTCGCATCTTCAATTGATCAGTAGTGTTTATCAATATCATCTCCTCCCTATAAGTGGCAAAATTAGTCATGTGCCAGCCTGCAAGGCTGCAAGCTACATGTCACTAAGTTCGGATTAAGCTTTAATTCTTTTGATGAGTTTGGGACTGAGTCTGTCTTGGTTGGCAGATAAGTACCATTAAGCATGAGTGGCTTGAGATTTGAATTTACACATGCTGTTCACATTGCTGGTGTTTATAGTGAATTGAATTATTCCCAAGGCATAATATATTCTGCAACTTCCCATTAAGTGGTCGACTAACAATTTAACCTTTCTATGCTGTCAAACAAGCAATATAACCTTTCTCTTTATTGTAAGCAAGATTGAGTGCTTGGACTCATTTTTTTTTTCAGCTTAAATTTTAATTGTGTATTTAATTGTGAAAGGCAGTGTTTGGTCATCACTCCCACCAATTAATATTTCGTCAACTCAATCCAAGCCCATTCTATTAACAGTGGCATCTATGGACTCCGCTTCATTTTTCCGTGACAAAAGCTTAGGTGCTGAATCTCCTATTTCTGTAAGTACAAGATTCTGGTGGATATTTTGTCAACGTTAAAATTATTCTTTTTATTGATGGTCTTTTTCTGTCCTAAATCAATGCACTTTGAAACATTTTTAGGGACTGATTTCCTTGCTGGCAGCAGTCGATTCACTTTCGCATGCAGATGGTTTAGATGATTTCAAAAAGCAGGTGCGCATGAGATTGGTGCCTTTGTTTTTTTATTTTTTATTTTTTTGACAGTTTGCTCATACATGAGTTTCTATTTTTCTGAGAGTATTGGTATATGGATTGCAAAAATAATAATAATAATAATAATAATAAAAATAAAAAAACAAAAAACAAAAAACTTCCTCATGTATAAAAGATATTTATGTGGATTCTTATTTTGTAAATTGGCCATTAGCTGAGGTGGACAGAAGCTGCTTTGAATGTGTGGAATGACAGTAATATCTCTTTGAATGAAAATGCAGACCAATATGCTCAAGTCATTCTATGGTGTAAAAAATGTCTCATTGTTTCCCTCTTAAGCGATACATTGTAGAAATGGATAAAACTCTCATGCGCAATGCATTGCATAACATGAAACAGCCCATTCAAAAATTGCAATGTTAAATTTACAGGATAGTGTGGGAATTCTTATTTTCTGTTGGGGCATTCTAGTGTGGCTGTAGTCCAATTTTATATTCTGGCAGTCGTGTATTCTTGGTTATTTACTTTATATGTTTAATACTAGTTTAGTTATTTCTTTACTTTGAGGGTGAGTCTTAAGGTTGCTTCATTATGACATGGGCCATAGTTATAGACCACCAATCCACCCTCCTTGCAATTAAATGTTAAGGCTGTGTAAATTTGATTATTCTGGAGTGCTGTAATCTGGGAAGTCTTGTGCATTAGTCTTTCGGATTATTTATTTTTGGTGGCATGTTCTTCTGCTGATGTATATGCCTTGAAGAATGATTTGCTGATGGTTTCATAATCTTGATGCAGCTGGTTTTTTCAGTTTTCACTGGGGAGGCATGGGGCTATCTTGGCAGCAGAAGATTCTTGTTTGAACTTGATTTACAGACAGAGTCTGTTAATGGCCTAAATAGCACGCTAATTGACATGGTATTCCTATGTCCATGATGATTTTAATCTGAAAAAGGGCTGCTGTCTATCATGTTGTGGTTAACTTTATTTAGGTGGTTATGCACATACACAAAATTGAAACACAAAAAAGAAAAATTACCTCAAACATGAATATTGAACAACAGACTTACTTTTATGTTGTGTGCTCTTTCCTTTTGTTGCATTTGGCTTTTGTTGTGATTTTCTGGGATTTAATCATTTAAATTATCACTCAATATCTTAAGTATCTAATGCCTTGTTGCTAAATGATTCTGCATAAGGTCATGGAAATCGGATCTGTTGGGAAGGGCTTGAGTGGAGTAAATAAAACTTTCTTTGTGCACACATCAGGGGTATGAACTCTTTAGCTTCTCTCACTTTTTCCATTCCAATTGCTATGTTTCCTTTTTCTTTTGAGATGGGAACTCATCATGTTGTAACATATGTAAAGAACATGAAGGTTACAATAGAGACAGTGATTGTTGTGTATGTCGATGAAACTTGAATATGTTGGGATCATTAGATGGTGACAGCATCATTTCCCACTCTGTTTTTGATGTTTGAATAACTAATCAACTAATGTATATCTATGCAAGAGTTTGCTCATTGTTGGGTGATGGGACAGCCATTTTAGTAAATTCTGTAGAAGGATATTCTTGGACAGCTTCATGATTTAAATAGGACTGCAACTTCATCATTCAAACAGATTGTTGAACTGCAACTTCATGATACAAATAGATTGAAACTATGTCATGTAAAGGATCCCAGATTATAGCATATACATCTAATATTCAATGTCATGAGGAATGATGAGAGTTGTAGTTCAATATAGATATCATAAATACCATGCTCGATTACTTTATTTCCTTCTTTGAGATATATAATTTTTTTGAAAGAAAAGGTGATGCAGTAGGCATGTAAAAATGAGCATTTAATGGGAAGGAAATCTTTGAATAATATATATTCAGTCGTCTTGAGCAATGAGCTGATATATATTGCCTTATGATCAGAGATGCAAGTAATAAAATTATTTGGGTTCTTAGATTCCTAAATTGATATTTGCATCTCTTCCTTTGATTATAATAAAGATTATAATATATTTATCTTTGCTCCGTTTTTCCTAAAATGTTATAGATTCTTGTCCTGTTATTTATGACCTCTTATCTGATGACTGTTAATTAGTCTTAGTAGTTTTTGTAATTGTAGTTTTTACTGATGTAGGTTTCTTCTGGCGTGAATGAAATGTTGGATGCCTTCAAAAGTGCCCAAGATTCACTTGAATCCAAAAATGTTACTATCTCATCAGCAAGTGCTTCAAATCCTGGTATACCCCCATCATCTTTGATGGCATTTCTGAGAAAGGTTAGAAGCAGTAATTTAAATTCATTTATATTGCATTCTTTATATACCCTCTTATATCTGATTTGCATGAGTTAGGACACAGTTAATCATACTGTTGAGAACAGTTAAGTTATTATGACTTTGTGTTGTGCAAAAGAACTGGGCACAGCTATGTTCGATCTTCTCTTGTCACGATATATAGGCAATGCTTTGTTGCGGTGGCTAGACATTGACCATGTCTCATGCAAAAGAATAGTGAAGAGAAAAAAATTGTTCATTCTGAATTTTACAGTGATAGAGCATGAAAACTATGGGCACACTGGGTGCTGAATGCAAGGCACCAGGGAAACAAAAAGAGATTGTGTTATCATATATAGGTGTCGTATGTGTTAGAAGAGAGAAAATACTATAGCAAATTCTATTGCATTTTGGAGGTGCAGGTGAACAATGTCATGTTCTTGTTAGTCTTGAGTTATGGGTTCTTGTTTACTGGGAGTGGAATTGTGGTGAACGGCAAAGTTGAAGGATTGGAGTCTATTGCCATTATGTTTGATGTGCATTTGAAGAGAATTGGATATTTGAGGGGTCGAACTGTATTTATGTAGTCTTAAAACTTGTGTTTTGGGAGTAGTTCTATAATTGAATCATTTTTCTTCTCCAAGCATTTCTTTCTTTGAGATATATTAGATTGGTCTGATTTTTGTTTGTTTATTTGGTGTTGCTTTTTTTTTATTATTTTTTTAAAATATTTTTAGCTTCTAGGTTTGAGCACCACTTTATTTAGCTTTTAAATAAAATAACTGGGAGGAAGAAATCCATGAACCGTTATCCATATAACAGTTGCTATTATTTTGCTAGAATGAAATTTTCTTTGTTGCTTTGAGAAAATGGTTTGAGAGATTTAATTGGTTGCTTTTTTAGAGAATGGTTGGTTCTAACCAATCTATGACATTGGTTCTTTCTTGGCAGAACTCATCAACTCCTGGGATTGTATTGGAAGATTTTGATACTGCCTTTTCCAACAAGTTTTACCAGAGTCACCTTGATGACATGTGTGAGTTGATTTGGATTCTCATTTGCACCCCCCTCCAGCTTTCTATACTCTAAAGAATTAAAAAATAACAATTACTGATCTGTGTTGACTACTAATCTCTTGGTTCATGTCTTAAATGCAGCAAATATAAACTCTTCAGCTATAGTGGCAGCTGCTTCTCTTATTGCTCGCACTCTTTACATCCTTGCTAGCGGCAGCACAAATTTAAGCAAATCGGCTCTTAATGCTATCAATGTAAATGCCTCTTTAGTTGAAGAACTAATGGGCTGTCTGCTGGACTGTGACCCGGGTTTGTCTTGCAAGCTGGTGAAGAACTATATATCACCAACTGCTGCATGCCCAAATAATTATGTCGGTGTCATTGTTGGGGAACCTTCATCAACTCCGTACCCTGGATATATTAATGATGTTTCCAGGTTTATATGGAACTTCTTGGCTGATAGAACGTCTGTTTCGATGGAGGGTAGTGGTTCTAATTGCTCAAAGAATTGCAGCAATGAAGGTGAGGTCTGCATTAAGGCAGAGATGAATGGGAAGGGAGTTTGTGTTACTTCTACTACAAGGTAATATAATGGCTAGGACCTGCTAAATTAGAAAGGTTATTCCAAGTTAGAAATTGCCATTCTAAAGCTTGCACTTCCTATATGTATGCATGAGGCTTTTGTGCAAACATGTCACGGTTAGGGGTGTGCAAAAACCAACTGCCCTCAAAAAACCAAACTGAAATGAGCAAATCCGGTTCAGTTCGGTTTTATATTTCTTCATTCTGAAATTTTTGGTTTTATATATTGTTAATAATATATCAAAAGTGGAGTTGCAGCTCAATGGAATGTGCCTTGCTTTCCTAATCTAGGGGTCATCGGTTCAAAACCCATTCATTACAATATGATTTTTTTTTTTGAAGCTAATCCAACTGAAAATATGACAAGTATGAAAAAATTTGCTTTGTGGGAATTGAAATCGGCTTCCTTGGTGTCTGGGAAGGTGTGCGTTGCCACCAAGCCGACATCAACTCTTGTATATTTTGCTTTTTTAGTTTTTATTATTATATGATCGGATAACCGAAAACCGAACCAAATATCCGCCTAAATTTTTAGTTTCTGCTCGGTTGACAATTTCAGCCAAATCTCGGTGTGCTTTATCCGATTGCACATCCCTAGTCATGATAGTCAAAGCTTCTGTTTATGTAGTGCAATATGTCAAACTTTTTATGGAACACTAAAATCTAACCTTACCTAGTCTACCTAGTTGCATTTTTGTCTTCAAGTTATCCCTATTTTTAGGTCCAGCATTGGAGTTATTGAACCGATGCATAATTTTATTGCTTAACATGCTGTAACTGCTAGATCATGATGCAAATAATTTCTGTGCCCAGCATGTAATTACATGATTGCTATTAACTGTTGATGGTTGCAGGTATGTGCCAGCATATTCAACCCGGTTGAAGTTTGAATCTGGAGTGTGGAATGTTTTGCCATCAAATGCTTCCGACCCCATGGGAATGGTGGACCCTGTGTGGACAGAGAGCAACTGGGATGCAATTGGCCTTCGGGTATATACAGTTCAAAATGCCACTTTTGATAATCTTGTTTTGGTGGGAGGTATTGCTCTCACAATCTTGGCTTATGTAGCGATAGTAATTACAAGAGCCTTCTTCACGAAGGCATTGAAACGGGATTGACAAATTTGAGTTGTGGTTGAAACTTTTTGGTATACCATACAGAGATAATAGGAGTAGAGCTAAATACAATGATCATATTATTTGAATTAGTCAAGACACTAATTTTGAAGTGCAAGCCGGGATGCTGCGATAGTTAAGATGCATCTGTGTTTTTCAGGTAGTGCTTGGAACTCATGTAATTGGAACCACATTTTTTTTTTCTGTGAATGTGTTTGGCTAATTTGCCTTAACAATACTAGCAAAACAAACTGTACAGAGCTTTTCTATCTATGAACTGTGAAAGAAGTAGCCGGTTCCGAGTACGTGTTTTGCATCTAATTTCCAAACAAAATGAAATTTATCACATTTTCTAGATAATAGAATGGGGGCATAAAATTTTGCTTGGTGGTTGATGTCATATATGGTCCAATATATACCGTGCTTGTATTTTTTTTGTGGTCGAATGGGAGACTTCATTCCATCATAAAGGAAAAAAACATAGACCTGACTACATCAGCTGATAGCAAACAGATAACATAGCAAAATAGAGGCCTAAAGCCTATCCCAAACTATCCTTTTGACTGTGCTTGTATTATGGCAATATGGAATATTAAGAGTAATAGTTTCGTAACTCCAGATTACAGAATAGAGGTGATTTCATTCTTAAGAGAAAGGGAAAGCTTTAACTCATTGATTTAATAAAAACCTATTGAATACTTAGACATAACAGAAGGAAAATTAACCCAAAACAAAAATCTTGAGGTTTCTCTTTGAACATTTTTTCATATGTTATTTCAAATTAATGTTTTCAGTCATTGAAGTTTGCTAATTGCTTTATATTTTATTTATTATGAATTTAAAATGCAACAATATTTTTTTCCAATAAGATTTTTTTTTTAAATTTTGATTCTGATTTAAAAATTTAAAGAAAAAAAGTCGAATTAAATTGTATTTTAGTCTTTGTATTGCCATAAATACAAAACATTATCCTTCAAAATTGTGTATCCCAGTTTCAAAAAATTTAAATATTTCTGAAATTATAAAACAATAGTATATTTTATATATCGACAAGATTAATTAGTTTTTCTTTCTTTTTTTTTTTTTGAAATGTAGTTTTTCTTATTTATGTTTGGTGTAATTTATATTTCAAATATCTCTATATAAAGAGGAAGACCACCTTGATACATAACTCATAAATTTAAACTCTATACCTCCAGTAAATACAAAATAATAAAACTAACTTATGAAGAATGTAAGAATGATTATAATTAGGACTTTTCCAAAAATACTAAAAAGGGAAAATGTTTTAAAAAATATGGTTGACTTTTTTCCTTTATAAAAGTACTGTTTTTATTATTTTTTTTTTCAAAAATACAGTCTTACTTCTTCTTCTCCTCTCTTTTTCTTTATATGCAAAATTTTTGTTTTTTTTCTTCTCCCCTCTTTTTAATTTTTTCTTTTAATCATATTGTATTATTTCTAATTCTTCTTCTCCTCTATTTTTCTTTTTTTCTTCTCCTCCTCTATTTTTCTTTTTTTCTATCTGCAAATCTTTCATTTTCTTGATTTTTTTAATCATATAGTCTTGATAAATCTACTTTTTCTTTAAGCTCATCAATACAGTACAAAAAAAAAAAAACTAAAAACAATTGCCAAAATAACAAAAAAAAAAACCAGTAAAACAATTGCCAATATATATATATATATATATATATATAAAATAAACCAACCAAAACAACCAAAAACAACTGCCAAAACAACCAAATGTAACCATAAAATCAACCACCAAAACAACCAAATATAACCATAAAATCAACCGCCAAAACAACTAGAAAAATCAACAAGATAAACAATCAAAACAATAACAAAACTACAAAAAAAAAAAAAAAAAAAAAAAGAAGCCAACCTCGTAAAACTGAAAATAAACCAATCAAAACAACCAAAAACAGCAAAAACA
>CATIWK010218501.1:0-11166 GCA_949634005.1 Mallotus japonicus
AGACGAGACTTTAATGGCAGATATGTCAGAAAGGGCTCAGAAAGCTGCAAAGCCGGATGCTTCTGCAGAAATCGTACGCCATATTCTTTCCCTGGTTGACACATCAAAAACAAAGAAGTAGCAACAGCTTTAGTTGATGAATAAAGAAAACATTTTCTGCTTGGTAATTGTAAATCTTTCACATGATACAAGCATCTTCTTCACCCCTAGCAATGGCAATTTTTCACAGGGCTCAAACGTTTCGTAGAAGTTGAGAATACATATCCTCTTAGCTATATATTAAGGCTAGAAGAATCATGGCATTGTTTAATTGCTTTCACTTAATGGATTCAAATGTATTAGTGATCTCAGAATTAAAAATTACCTTTGGAAAGAAGAGGGTTCAGGTAGTTGTGGGAGATTGAATTTGGTGTAATATCAATCATTTGGTACTTTTGTTCTCTTCCTTTTTAAACTTTTGTCAAACAGGCCCTTAAATTTCTGTGATAAGAGCCATTGAATTGGTAGAAAGTTTAAAAATGCAAGAACTGTGTAGCCTTCCAACCCCAAAATTTTACAAAGATATATGCGTGATTTTACCGAACTGAATTAATTGAATTAAATCATATAGAAAATTAAACTAAATCAAAAATTGAACTGAATTAAAAAAAATTAAAATTTTTAAAATGAAAATTAAATAGACTAAATCAAACTGAATTTATATTAATATAATTATTTTAATATTTTTGTATTAAATTATTTTACCATTTAAAAAAATAAAAAATATATATAATTTCGAATTATTTGATTATTTTGATAAATCAAAATTTTTAAGTATAAAACCAAAATTTTTATTCGATTCGATTCATAAAAATAAAAACGTAAAGTAAATAAACCGGTTGATTTGGTTCATTCGAAAGTTTTGCTCACTCCTAGTTTCTTTAAATCTAAAACAAAATGATCTTGTTTTATGAAAATTTATTTTAATTTATGAAAAATATAAAATGTATTTTATAATAATCACTGTTCTGTAAATGATTTTTTTTTTGTCAAGTCAGTATTTTACTAAAGATAAATCATATTTTTTACAATATTTACAAATAATTTTTCATATTTACAAAGAAAATGATGTTTTTAAATATATAAAATAAATATTTTTGCAAAAAAAAAAAATTCAACCACACATATTTTTATCATTATTTTTCATGCTTTGCCAATCATGCTAATGGTGTGCAAATAATGTGGTAATATAATAAAAACTTCTTTATGCAATTCGTTTTCTCTACAGCTGCGGTTTTTGGGTGTAATAGTAGTGAATATATAAACCATCATTCTTTTAGTTCAATGTAAAGTTTTCATAGTTTCATTTCTCGGTTTGCATGCTCTAGCATTTACATCTGTTGTTATTAATTCACTTAGCAGTTCTTTTGTGCACTACAACATAATGGAAGTTCTCATTGTTTCGTAGCAGCCAATTAGATACTTGTCCTTAGGTATATCTAGACGGTGTTATGATCAGATAACAATAAAGAAATGGATTAGCAAAAAAAAGGTGTCTAGCGAAATAAGATAATGGGGGTGATCTAGAGCTTATAACAGAAGAGAAGAATGCAGCATCTTGCAACTTCCTAGGAAGCAATGAAAAAGTCCAGGCACATTTTTTTTGTTAGTCTATCTGCAGCAGTAGTTGACTGAATGCTCGGTTAGTAGTGCTATACTGTGCATCATATAAATGTTAACAGTTGGGCTCATATTTGTTGGCATTCAAAATATACATATTGCTCAAAATTCTGATTGGCTTAACAGCATTAGTATCTCAGACATGTTTTTTGGAAATTTTTGTAACCGTCTTTAAAGTTTAAACTGTCTGTGTTCTTTTGTAGCTTTCTAGTTTTGTTCTTGGCTTTTGCCACTCCATTAGAAAGGCAAAATATAGCCCTGTAAACTTCACATTTTCCACCCAAAATTCTGATGATATTTGCTATGTCAGGAGACGAGACTTTAATGGCAGATATGTCAGAAAGGGCTCAGAAAGCTGCAAAGCCGGATGCTTCTGCAGAAATCGTACGTCATATTCTTTCCCTGGTTGACACATCAAAAACAAAGAAGTAGCAGCAGCTTTGGTTGATGAATAAAGAAAACATTTTCTGCATGATAATTGTAAATCATGTTTTACACAGCAATGGCAATTTTTCACAGGGCTCAAATGTTCGTAGAAGTTGAGATTGAGAATACATATCCTCTTAGCTATATATTAAGGCTAGAAGAATCATGGCATTGTTTAATTGCTTTGACTTAATGGTTTCAAATGTATTAGTGATCTCAGAATTAAAAATTACCTTTGGAAAGAAGAGGGTTCAGGTAGTTGTGGGAGATTGAATTTGGTGTAATATCAATCATTTGGTACTTTTGTTCACTTCCTTTTTAAACTTTTGTCAAACAGGCCCTTAAATTTCTGTGATAAGAACCATTGAATTGGTAGAAAGTTTAAAAATGCAAGAACTGTGTAGCCTTCCAACCCCAAAATTTTAAAAAATATATGCGTGATTTTACCGAACTGAATTAATTGAATTAAATCATATAGAAAATTAAACTAAATAAAAAATTAAACTGAATTAAAAAAAAATAAAAATTTTTAAAATAAAAATTAAATAGACTAAATCAAACTGAATTTATATAAATATAATTATTTTTATATTTTTATATTAAATTATTATACCATTTAAAAAAAATAAAAAAAATATAATTTCGATTTATTTGATTATTTTGATAAATCAAAATTTTTAAGTATAAAACCAAATTTTTTATTCGATTCAATTCATATAAATAAAAAACGTAAAGTAAATAAACCGGTTGATTTGGTTCATTCGGAAGTTTTGCTCACTCCTAATTTCTTTAAATCTAAAACAAAATGATTTAGCTTGTTTTATGAAAATTTATTTTAATTTATGAAAAATATAAAATGTTTTTTATAATAATCATTGTTCTGTAAATGATTTTTTTTTTGTCAAGTCAGTATTTTACTAAAGATAAATCATATTTTTTACGATATTTATTTTTTTCTAATTACAAATAATTTTTCATATTTACAAAGAAAATGATGTTTTTAAATAATTTTTTTGATATTTACAAATAATTTTTCATATTTACAAAGAAAATGATGTTTTTAAATATATAAAATAAATATTTTTGCAAAAAAAAAAATTCAACCACATATATTTTTATCATTATTTTTCTTTAATCTAAATTATTTTCACAAAATAATGTAAGTATTTTTTTTCTTTATTTAAAAAACATAACCACAAAAACATGAAAAGTACCAGAAAAAAAAAATCAATTCAATAACTGTAAATTAACAGAAAGAAAAAAAAATCTGGTGGTACTTATCTGTGGGATTGTGACAATGAAAGCAACAAACACATATTGGCGGCCTTAATGTGCCACTGGTTCCTTAATTGTGGATGCATTACTTAATTTTTTTGGTTGATGTACGCAACTTATTTGTAATGTTACGCTCCCTTCCAAATGATTTCTACAAAACCATACCAAATTTTACATTTCCTTTGACATGGAATTGGATAAGAACATAATCATTTCACCACCCATCTCTACAAAATCAAAGTTGAAACTTACAAGCAACACTTTTTTTTTTTTTCCATTCTTTTCTTTTTCTTTTAATATTTTGGTTTATGTTGGTTTCTTCTTTTTGAACAACCATGAATTTTCATTTATCTACCAACGAGTTACATTACAATAATTAAATGAGTAAATACAACTACACTACAATAATTACACGAGAAAATACAGCAACTCAATCTGTTGAGTTATATTAGATACCAAAATTGAAATATTTATGAATTATATATCCGATAGATAATTAGAGATAAACAACCTTTGAGTCCTGCACTTTTATTTTTTTCCGGATTTCATCCTTATACTTTTATTTTTATACATTGAGTCCCTACACTTTTATCTTTTCATACATTGGGTCCTTAATTTGATGGCAATTCAAACACCGTCAAATTAAAGATTCAATGTACGCTAAAATAATAGTGTGGGGACTCAATGTAGACAAATAAAAGTTCAGGGACACAATCTGGACCAAAATAAAAGTGCAGGGGGTAAAATTGGAGTTATGCCTTCAATTTTCTATTTGTTAGGAATAGCATTACCATTAGTTTTATAAATTATTATATTATTTTTCAACTAAAGCCTATAAAAAAATAAATTTTAATTAAATTATTAGTTACATTGACAATAATAAATAAAAATAATTAAATAATTTCTAATTATTTTTAAATATATAATTTTAATTAATATATCATAAATGAAAAAATATTTTTTTATAAGGATAAAACTCATTTAATTTTGTCAATATTATAATTTGCGTTAAATTTCAAGAAATTTTTATCCAAGTATCAAATTTAAATTAGACAAATTTTAAAAAACTATTTTTTTTTATGTTAGGCTATTTATAATAAATATTTGAACAATAAAATATGCTAACATGTTTTCATTGTAATTGTAATTGTTATAACAAAATATAATTAATTTAAGATAAAATATAACAATTTTTTTTATTTTATCTTAAATTAATTATATTTTATAATACAAATAAAATTATTAATTAAAATATACTATTCTTCAAATGTTTATTGTAAAATAGCCTAATTTAAAGAAATATTTTTTAAATTGTCTAATTGAAATACAATTGAGTTTAAAATTTATTTAAAATATAACATAAATTATAATATGGACAAAACTAATTGAGTTTATGCAAGTATAAAAAATTTATTCATATAAGATATATTAAGTAAAAATTATAGAATTTGATTAAAAAATTTTTTTATAAGATTTAATTGAAAAATAATATAATAATTTATAAAACTAATGGTAATGCTATCCCTAACAAATAGAAAATAGAAGGTATAACCCTAATTTTACTTTCTGCACTTTTATTTTGGTCCGGATTGGGTCCATGCATTTTTATTTGTCTACATTGAATCCCCACACTATTATTTTAGCGTACATTTAGTTCTTAATTCGACAGTGTTTGAAATTGCCGTCAAATTAAGGACCCAATGTATAGAAAAATAAAAGTATAGGGACTCAATATATAGAAATAAATATACAGGGACGAAATCCGAAAAAAATATAAGTGCAGGGACCCAAATTGGGGTTATACCTTAGATAATTATTTTTTTTTTACAAATCACTTTTTGTAAAAATATTAGTTGATGGAAAAATTCAAATTCCACACTTTTTTAATCCTTACATCAAACACAATTTAAAATAATTTATCTTTAATTATAAACTTAGAATAAGTCAAAAAAATTCAAAAAAAAAAGTCAAAAAAATTCAGGACACCTCGTGGATATAAAAAAAAAGGGATAATTACATTTTTGGTGTCTCAGTTTTTTTTTCTTTTTTACAATCAAGTTGCTGAACTTTAAAAATCATTATCAATGTAGTGCTTTTGGCTTGACTGCCCTTGCCTAAATGTTGACTAGGCTGTTTTGGGATCCACTTTGTGTTTCATCATCAGCCACATCAATTATTAACAATAAAAAAAGAAGTAAAAGACAAATATGCCCCCTTTCAATTCCCTCAACAATATCCTCCCCACCTTCCTTCTCCTCCTCCACCTCACGCCCTGTCACCGCCACTACAGCCTCAGCCCTCAGCATTCTCTTTCGTATCCTACACCTCCTCTTCAACCCCAACAACAAATCCCTTCTCGCAACAATGACCGCAGCGGTGCTGAAATCATGGCTCTTCTCCGCCCTCCTCCCACGTCTCTTTAGTCCCATATTCAGGAACCGCTGGAAATTTCTTCTTGTTCTTCGTCAATGCAAGGAGCAGCAGTAGGAGGAAATGGGACCCTTATAATTCCGGGTGGTGTAATGGGACCTTTCTAGTTTGTTGTTTCTAGACATTTTAGTTATACTTGTTTGTGTTCAGGCTGGTAGTTTCCCTTTGTAGATACTTGTTTCGTGTTCAAGTTTGTATCTTTCTCATTAAAGTTTTTGTTTCTTCCTCCTTTCTGTTGCTGTTAATTTATGCTTCTTTTTTTTTTCAAATTTTTTATTAGGTCTGATGTCTTATGATTTGGGGTTTCAGTGTAGGAACTGAGCTGAGCTTTCCCATTTTCTTCTTTGTTCATGGCAATGTGCAGGAAATGGGGTTCGTTTCCAGAAAGACATTTCCTGCTTGCCAGAGCATGTGTGTGAGTTGCCCTGCATTGAGGAACCAATCCATTCTCTGCTCAAACATGGACAAACTTCTTACAGATCTCACCAACTTCTCATCAATTGTCAAAATCGAAATTGAAAACGAAGACAAACTTGAAGATGTTGGAGAAAGAGACATATGCTTTCGAATCAGTTTTGAAAAAGCATTGATTGAATTTTTCTTTTTTTTTAATCTAAGATTTGTATTTTTCAATCAGTTTTGAAAAAGCCAAAACATACACGCTTTCGAGTTCAGTAGAAAATTGAGTCCAAGCGGAAGTTGAAGTAGGCATTGTGCTGTTGTCGCAGATGTAATCACTGCCTATAATCTTTTTGATGCCCTCACTGCCTCTTCTGCTAATCTTCATTTTCTCATTGATTAGTGTACTGTAATTTGAATTTGCTGCTAGCTACTGTCGATTAATTTCACTGTGTGAATTTTGCAATTGATTAGTGTATTTGGCCAAATTTTGCAATGGATTAGAGAAAATTCAAAAACATGCTCTTTTGCTGATAATATTTGATCTGAAAAAAAAAACATGCTCCTTAGCAAGTGAATTCTCAACACAGCTCCAAAAAAAAAAACCAAAAGCAACTAATTTATTGATAAGTAGAATCATAGATCACTATATAGTATATATTTCTTCTATTCATCAATAAAGGATTACTTTTACAGAAAAGGAGAAGGCTTAAGCAGATACAGTACATATTGTATATTGTAGCCACAAGACACCAACTTAACTGAAAATTGAATGACTGTCAATGCAAATTACCAATACCATTAAACCTCTCTACACACTACCAGTCTGTCATCTACTGAGCAAAACAAACAAATTAACCAAAGTGGCCGGGGACGTCTTGCCAGATGATTATAATACTACCAAAAATTACAAGTTCCAGCTCAAATAAAATAAAAAGCTCGCAAACATGTTTATATTTCACATATGGATTTGTGGTAACTAGAATGATGACTTTTTATAGTCAATCATTTGTATCAGCTACTGAGGCCTCATTTTGCACTTGACGAACAAACTGCCCTTTTACCCTGGGACGCAACTCTGCAAGTCTTTTCCTACTTTGGTATCGGACCTGCTAAAATTTGTCCATGTGAAAGAATTTAAGATATATTCTCTGAGGCTCAGGCTGTTGGAAATGGTTGTGCATCCGTTTACATGTATATGTGAGCATATAATGTGTATTAATAACACTTTTACTTTTTTCTTGTGGCAGCGATCTTTTCGCTTCAGACGGAACCAGCATCGAGGGTTCTCGCATCATGCGTCGGCTGCTTGCACGTCGGAGGAATCGAGCCTCGTCGCGGAGGGATTGTCGGTGGGAGGAATTATTACAGCTTTTCAATTCGCCTTGCGAACCAGAAGAAAGCAACGACGTTGTATCGACGATGCCATCGGAGGTCTAGAATTTGATTTATAGGCTTTGCATCATTTTTCTTGGTTTTGATGTGTTCTTTGTCGTTTATTGCAACCCAAATCAAGGAAGAAAGTTTAGGGGCATATTCGTCTTTAACTTTCTTTTTTATTGTCTAATTCTGACGTGGCTGGTGACAAAGCAATAAGTGGGATCCAAAAAAGCCCAGTCAGCACTCCGGTAAGGCCAATCCGACCATAAGCACAAAATTAGCTATGAATTTTAAAGTTCAGCAACTTAATTGCAAAAAAAAAAAAAAAAAAATTGAGATACTAAAATAGTAAAAATTAAAAAATTGAGACACCAAAAATATAATTATTTCAAAAAAAATAAAAAAAATAAGTCAAAATAAATATGTACTCTCAAATCTCAACATCACGTTACTATAAAAAATGTTGGTAAAAAATATGTTGCTATACTATTAGTACGAACTAGAATATTTTATAGACCAACGAGTAACTAAAAAATAACTATTTAATAAAATTATTATCCGCAATTATACTGTTCATACGACATAAAATTTTGCAATAAATAAAATCTATATGAAAAGTTTATATAAAAATCTGCCGGTTGTTAAAAAAAAATCTATATGAAAATGAAACAGATATTAAAAGCAACCAGCTAAACATGGACCCACCTTCAGGACTATAAATATTTTACATTTCAAAACTGCTTTAAAAAAAACGTTTTTTGAAGGAACAGGAAAAAGAAACAATGGTGGCGTTGCAATTTGATCTTCGCATGCCTATAACGCCCACATTTCATCGCCTCAAGAGCTCCGCTTCCTCCTCCGAGGCGTCGCCGCCGTCCCCGGCGAGGCTGAGGGTAGCGAAGAAGAAACCGGAGATCTGCACGGTCGATGAATTACACTACGTCCCTGTTTCTACTTCCGATTGGAATCTCGCTCTCTGGCGTTACCTTCCTTCTTCTGCTACGGTATTCCTTATCCACATTTCAAATCATGTGCATTTAAAAAAAAATTCACTAGTTTTGATGATTATGTTACTTTGCTCAGAAGAGGAATCATCCACTGCTGTTACTATCAGGAGTTGGAACTAATGCTATTGGATATGATCTATCTCCTGAGGTAATTATATTGTTTTTTGTACTAATTTTGATGTCAGAATTTAACGTAGAGTAAAATTTTTTAATTTTATAGATTTGAATTTTCATTTATATGGAAAATGCTCTGATTTATGCTGTTTGTTCAATCTCTATTAGACATACATCTGTTGGGCATTTAGTGTTTTGGAAATTTACATTTTGAGTTCGATGCTAGATAATGTTTTTCATTAGTTTTGGAGCTTAAATTTATCTAAGTTTATTGATGATGAATGCTTGCTTGCTTTTGTTCATTCAGTCCTCGTTTGCGCGGTTCATGTCTGGCCAAGGATTTGACACTTGGATTCTCGAAGTTCGAGGGTCTGGTTTGAGTTCATTGAATGTGGATTATGTTGAAGGTTAGTAGCCTGTTTAATGAATCCCATGGAAGCAGTATTGGGTATTGATCAAGAATCAGGACTGTGATTAATCAATGGAATCAGTTGGTTCGCAGATATAGAAAGTGGAAGAGCAGAAGCAGTTACTGAAACTCATAAATCAAACTCCAAGTTTTTGGAAAGTTTTATACATTTATTTGAAAACATTTCTGGCATTTTCAACGAAGGTAATTACTCAATGGTTTCTTCACTATGCGTGTATCATAAGTTTATGGTATGTACTTCTCTTTTTGATGGTCTAGTACTGCATGTTAGGAAGAACCTAAAGGTCTTTTCTGAGCAGGGAAAAATTTTGCTGTTTCAACCCAAATTAAGAAATTTCATCAAAAGTTCGTTGATATCATTGACGAGGGCCAGGATGTTGCCAGACCACAGTATTTTGAATTTCAAGACCTCTTTTCTAACACACTGGAAGATTTTCTCAAGCAACTTGACTTGATTGTGAAGTATGATTGGGATTTTGATCATCACATGGAAGAGGATTTTCCTGCTGCGGTGAGGTGACATTTCTTTGGTAATAGATCAGAATATACTTGGTGATTTGTCTCAATTAAATTATTTTATTGTCGATGTGTTATCTTCTTTCTTTACATAAGTTATAGTACTCTTGTTGAGTGAATATTACAATCTTTAATAGTGTTATAATAGATGGAGTATATAAGGGCTCAATGTGGACCAAAAGATGGGAAGTTACTTGCAGTTGGTCACTCGATGGGAGGCATCTTGCTGTATGCTATGCTCTCAAGATGCTGTAAGATGCCGTGCCAAACTTGATCTAATATCTCTCTTAGGACTGTAAACGAGCCAAAATGCTTGTGAGCTACTTGGAGCTCGGCTCGATAAAAGCTTGTTCGAGCTCATATATTGAAACTTGTTTAATAAATGAGTTGAACTCAAGCTACGCAAAGCTTAGCTCATGAAGTGAGTGAACAAGCTTGAATAAAAACTCGTGAGCCAACTCGTAATTTTATGTATTAATAATTTGATTTTAGATATATACTATATAAATTTTTATTGTAAAAAATATTTAAAATATATTACTAGAATGAAACCATAATTTGTTAATTAAATATATTATAATTTATTTAGTAAATAACTTATTTTCAATTTTTTGATGTATAATTTTAATTTATAGTTTGCATTTTTAAAAATTTTTTAAGGCCCGTTTAAGTTTGTTTAAGCTTGCAAACACCAAGTAGCATAGTGAGCTCGGTTCAAGTTCGGCTTGATTATAAATGAACCAAGCTTGAGCTAGCCAAAGTTCGGCTCGTTTATACTCTTAATCTCTCTATTCTCAATAATGTCCTGCATTTCTTGTATGCTGCATGATGATCTATAAGAATTTTCTATTGCACAATAACTTGTTGCTTTCATTTTTTTTTACTCTTCTCCTTCAAGTATGAGTCATCTCACCTTTCCTGTGAAAAAATAGAAGAAGAATGTTATATGTATATTGCTGTACATTATGTTGTGTCATTTACAATGCTGCAGAGACATATATATAAAAAATTGAAAGGGCAAGACAAGGAAAAGAATTAGAGTTTAAGATGGAAACTAAATCTTAGGATGATAGTCAACTAATCTTTGATCTTAGGAATCAGCCAACGGACTAATGCTTGATTGTAGGAATTAACTAGCATTGGTAATCAGATTGTAAGGTCTTTGTGGCAATTGAGCAGACTGCTGAGTCAGCACAACTTCTTTCTGTTAAACTTGGCTGTATCATTATTATGCTTGGGATTAGATAATGGTTAATTGCAATATGTGTCCATCTGACTTATGTGTCCTCAAAGTCAAGTTTTAATGGTTCACATATTTTGCTGGTAGGAGCTTGCAGGCAACATCAATGATAATGTGATCAATTTAATAGGTTTACAATGCATTTGGCCATCCCTATACTGCGCTTGGTTGTAATGTGAAGTGTCATCCTATGCTTGTATTAAATTGTTATAAACAATTGTTTAACTGATACAACAAAACTTCTTTTTCCTAAAATGACCTTATCTTAAATATAAGGTTTTGAAGGAAGG
>CATIWK010218520.1:0-12202 GCA_949634005.1 Mallotus japonicus
TTAATTTAATGTAATTTTTTAAGTTAAACTAATAATTAAATGACAAATATTAATTAATTTAATTTTAACTCTTTTTTGTTAAATTTTATAAAAACATCAAAATATATATTTTTAACAAAATTATCACTAAAATTTTAATTAATTTAATTTTGTTAGAAATAAAATAGAAATTAACATAATTAAAATTGGAAACATACTTTCAATTAAATTAGAATTGTATGTTAATTAATTTCATTTTTAGTAGAGATAAAATAGATATTAACCTAATTAGAATAGGAAATATAATTTCAATTAAATTAGAATACATTTTAATTAATTTAGTTTAATTTTGTTAGAGATAAAATAGAAGTTAACCTAATTAAAATAGGAAACATACTTTCAATTAAATTAGAATCATATTTTATTTTTATTAGAGATAAAATGGAAATTAACCTAATTAAAATAAAAAATAGACTTTCTATCAAATTAAAATTATATATCAAGTTAAAATTATTTTTTAATTAATTTAATTTTACTTTTATTAGTAAATAACAAAATTATTCAATTTTTATATAATAATGGGTGAAATTTTTTTTCGTAATTTTGTCTGTCCCCCACTTCGTACATTTATATATATTACAGATAGATATATATATATACACACAACACACAACATACAGATTGTTGAAAATCATAATCAAGCTCTGATAATAAATTGATTGATTTACATAAAATTAATGTCAAATTTAACTAGAGGCTATCATGCATGATAACAATTAATATATATGTATGCCACTATAGACTATATATTTATTACGATTCATGGCTACTCTTCTCCCTCTTTTAATTTTGATGGGTACATTACATATAAAGTTGATTGATATTTTAGACTTATTAAAAGTTCTATCAACATCTCTGATTCAAATGGTAAGAAATTTAAATTTTTTTAAATTAAATCTCGAATTTAAATTTTATATATAAAAAAAATTAAGAAAATTTTATTTTTTAATTGGTTCATACAGTTCAAACTCTAAATTACTAGAAACTGTTATTGCTACTAAATATGAAAAAAAAATCTCCATCAATTCAAAGATAGTTTTATTTTTAATGCAACTCTGATTAATATATATAATAATAAATACGATATATATGTGTTCACAGCCAATTTCATAAAGCTAGCTAGCGAATTGCTTGCTTGCCGGGCAAGAGTGTGCCCATAAACAATAAATTTTTGTCTCATTACAATCACAAATGTCATAATCACTGTGGAATTTATCAAATTAAAAATCTTAGTAAACCATCAAGAAAATATTATATTAGGCTTCAAGAAATGCCACGTTATGCAAACTTGAAAATGCTTGATGGATCGATGGTATATAATTAATTAACTAATACCTTGAAATACATCATATGGACGGGTCACAATTATGAGCATTTTATTACTGAAATATAGCAATTGTACGTAATATATATGAAAGCCAGAGATTATATGTGACTGAAATTTTATATTATGGTCATTTCCTTGTCCCATACTTTAATTCTAAGTATACATTACATACACACAGATACATAGGGTTAAATTGACCATTGATAATCCATGAGAGCTTGCCTGCAGCTGTGAAGAAAAGGACTCCTTAGCTCTATTTTTTTAAGAAAAAATAATGATAAAATAAGAAAATTAAATTTTAAATTTTTTTATGTCCAAAATCAAATCTCAGTTGGACCGGCCGGCTCATCTATAAATATTAACTAAATTAAATTATGATAATTATTTATTCAACTTGATTAAAATTCACAACCTAGCTAGCACTCATTTCTTCAATTTTTTTCAAGGTTTAAAGAAAAAAAAATGTTGGTAATTAATCTTCAGTGCGCATGAAGGGATGCAAATGCATGCACTCCTCGTAAATTCTTATAAATTATTCCCAAGAACAAATCAATAAATGAGTTAGATATGGAATATTTTCAAGCAAATTAAATTAACCATGGCCAATTTTTAATTTTAACCCCCCAATAATTAATTAAATCTTATTTTATTTCCCATATAAATATGGTTTAGCTATTTGTTCATGAGTATGCGAAATTAGAAAGGTGAAAGGCTTGTATTCAAAAGTTTTGGGTATGTGATTCACATTGGTTTTTCCTTTTGAATAATTTTATTAATTTTTTTCTTAAATTTTTTTAATTTTTTTTTTATTAAATTTTTGTCGGGAAGTCAAAGAAATCAAAAGCTCCAATTGAAGCAATTGCACCAATTGATGATGACACTCAAAGAGAGAAGACACCCATTAAAGAAGACAATGAACATGAGTTCACCACCAACACAGACAATTCTATGGAGAAAGAAGAGGGAAGTGAAGCACATGATAATATTTTAGTACTATTGTTCATGAGGATGAAAAGGGTGGTGGATCATCTGAGATTAGCACTAATAATGTTGAGGACAACATGGTTATGGCTAATCACGATTATGGAGCATATGGTCCCTCTCATTCTAGTCGTCAAGGATTGGTTAATTATGAGTTATATAATAAAAATTTGAAGTTTGATATTAGAGACAGAATGGGTCAAATAGAATTTTACCGCAAATCGAGTGATCAATGGTTGAGTTACTCCTATTGGAATAATACTATTAAGGGCTATGAGAGAATAGAGATACTATAGATAAATGGAAAGAAGAGTTATTAGTCCCTAATAAACGTAATTAATTAGCTATGTTAAGATACTAATTTCATCTTAAATATATATTAAGAAATAAATTAAGTGGTAATTTGATCTTCTTTTGCTATTTGCAATATATAGTATAATTCGTTTGTCTCCACTTGAATTATTACGTGTTCATATACCGATTTATTTATTTAAAAAAAAGATGTGAGAATCAAATTTTTAATTTATTAATATTTTGAAGGGAATTATATAACTAAACTATTTAATTTTCGATATATATTGATTTATTTTAGTTTGATCATTTTGGTATTATTATGAGAATCATTTTAGTCTTAAATATTCAAACCCATATATTGGTCTGTATATAATCTTGTATAAAACAAAAATTCATACATAAAATTATAGATTCAATTTTTGGCTTCAAAACTTTTTTTTCTAATTAATTTTTGTATAATTATCTACTTTCATCAAATTAATTGACTATTTACTAGTCTCTAATAAATTGGCTATTTTTTATAACTATATTTTATTTTCACAATAATACCATAAAATATAACAATTATTGACTAACATGCCCCTATTTGTATTCACATGAATAGATAACAGATTCACTTGGCCTACCCAACTGCGCGCAACAAACGATAGATTCCATTACGAATCAACAAATCAGATTCCTCCACGTGTCCACAATTTTCCCGCCAAGAGAAACCTCCATTCAATAAGTAACGGCCTCACTGACTCTCTGTTTCAAGCTATTCCTGAAGCTAAAACCAGAGAAACCAAAGAAAACACAACACAGAGCTCAAACATTCTTCATCAATGGCCTCCAAATTTCTCATCTTTTTGACCTTCTTTTCTATTCTCTACGTCACCACTTCCCCGCTCACAGACACTTTGCTTGACAATGCCGTTAATGCCCTCTCAGATTCAGGCTACAACTCGATGTCTCTGACTCTTGAATTCGGTGCACGATCAATCGTGCCACAATCTCCTTCTTCTTTCACAATCTTTTCTCCTTCTGATGCTGTTTTCACTAACTCAGGCCAACCCTCTCTTAATCTTCTCCGATTTCACTTCTCGCCACTTTCTTTTCCTCTACGTTCCCTCAAATCTTTGCCTTGTGGTTCCAAGATTCCAACTCTTTGGTCCAATCACTCGCTAACTGTCACTTCTGATTTGGGTGATGATAAAGTTGAAGTTAATGGTGTCGAGATTAATGGGTTTCCTGTTTATGATAATGGGCCTTTGATAATTTTTGGAATCAACGAGTTTCTTGATCCCAATTTTCAGGTTCTTGATGCTCCGACGCCGCTCCCGCTGCCGCCTCGTCATGATCTTGATTGTCCTATTTCGGTTGGTAACGGTGACAGTGTTGATCAATCTTTTAAGGGTGCAAGTGATGTTTTGAGATCAAAAGGGTACAAGGTTATGGCCTCTTTTCTTGATTTGCAGTTGGCAGAGTTTAATGATCCAGCGAGGGTTACTGTGTTTGCTCCAACTGATATATCTCTGGTGGATAATCTTGGCAATATCAGCGAGTATCAACCAATCCTTTTCAGGCATTTCGTGCACTGTAGGCTTTTAATGACTGATCTGGCTAGTATTGAATCTGGGACATCATTGCACACTTACTTGGAAGGGTTCATGGTTAATGTCACAAGACATGGCGATATGGTGAAACTCAACGGAGTTCAGGTTATAGATCCTGATATATATGACAACAGTTGGCTTGTAGTTCATGGTCTTAATGGCAGTTTTCTGGTTGAAGAGGCAGTTCAAGAAACGCCAGGTTCTTCACCTGAGAGAAGAAGCAACTGTGCTGATGCAGTGGGAGATCATAGGTTCTGCTTTTGCTTTCTCACTCTGTTATTTGTCTTCGTCATTTTTGAGAACACTGTCTTCGGCGTCATATTCTTGATTGGTCTGGTTATTCTGAGCCAATATGGCCAGGACTTTTGAAAGTTGCACGCATTGATTCAATGCCTTCACTTTTTGTTTCCTGGGAAAAATTTCGGGGTTTTGATGCTGTAAAAGGCACTCTATTGTGGACTGACTTGGTGTAAATCAAGAAACTATTATCCTGTAGATTGCTTTAGGAAATTCAAAGTAGTACCCTATATGAATGTTATTTCATTGATTCAATGCGAAAAAAACTTGTTTTGATCCTTACTGTTCAATGTTTTCTAGTGAATTTTGCCATATCTATTCTCCTCCCTTGTGCTTAGTTTTTCGCCATCATTTTAGGACTGTTTGCAATCATCAATCTGCAAATAAAATAGAATCTGGGATTTGCAACGTTGTGAAGTTAAGGAATGAAAGGTACCACCCATGACTCTGTGATTCAGTTAACCTTTAATGCCCCATTAGTAGCATGGGAAGTTACAAAAGTGTTGCTTATAGAAAACTTTTAAACCAACTACATTTAGGTAGGAAAGCTATAAATCAGTACTGTGTTTTAGAATTTAGATATTATCTGACTTCTATAGTTCAGTATTATTCTTGACCACTGTGATTTCTAGCGAAAACAGAGAACCAAATTTCGTAACATTGAGACAGATGTATCCATGTTTCAAACCATAATACAGAGTCCCAATCCTACTATCACACATTAGGTGAACCTGAGTCCACCTGTTGAGCTGTTTTCGGAAGTCACTGATGACCCAGAGATGTATAATTTGACAGTGGCGTCCCCTACAGAACTCAACCAACATATGGAGTTTTCCTTAGCTTATCAATCTTCTGGGTCAACAGTATAACAGTTTCCTTCTTCCCCTTCTCAAGAAGAGCTTGTTTCAGATGACTAAACAAAGCAGCTGGAGGCCGAATACCCACATCCAGCATCTCCTGAAAGTATTTGCAAGCTGTATCTAGCTTATTTTCATGGCACAAACTACTAATTACTATAGAGAACATGTGCATCCCAGGAAGTATTCCCTTGGCCTTCATCTGATCCCAAATCTTTATCGCCCTATCCACTTTATCCACGTTGCAAAACATCCTGACTATGATCTCATAGGTACTAACAGTTGGTTCACATCCCTCCTCGCTGCTCATTTTCTCAAAAACTGACAAAGCCTCTGATACTTTTTGAGCCTTTACCAAATGATGAAGAATTATATCATATGTTCTTGAATTTGGACCAATGCCACATTTCCTCATCTCATCAACCATCCGATACACATCATCCATCCTCATTGACCAACAATAAGCTCCCACAACAGCATTGTAAGTAGGTGTCTCTGGAGCAAATCCACTAGCCCTTGATCGATGAAAAAACTCAAGAGCTTCGCTCAACCTCTTCACAGAACCTAACCCATTAATTATAGTACAAAAAATATGAGGACTAGGCTGGCAATTCTTTGCTTCCATCTCATGGAACAACTCAATTGCATCATCATATTTCCTAGCCTTGCAATAAGCATTGATAAGAATGCCAAAAGTCACAACATCTGGTTCAAAACCCTCACCTTTCATTTCCCTATAAACCTCGTCCAACTTCAACAAGTTTTTCTCTTGGCCCCAACCCTCTAGCAATATAGTATATGACTTGATATCAGGGAAAAATCTTCTCTTTTTCATTTTATCAAACACGTCCTGTGCGCTCTGTACCTGTCTCGACTTGCTCAAAGTATCCAGCAATCTATTAAAATCCGTTGATTCAATCTTCAATCCAAACTCATCGATTTTCTCAAACGTATCTACTGCTTCTTTAACTCTCCTTGATCTTGCATATCTCCTGGAAATCAGTGCAAAAGTGTCCTTATTTAATAGCCCTTTTCGCTTCATATCGCTAACCAAATTCCATATCATATTAAATTGCTTGATCTTGCCCAGAGATTCAATCAACGCATTGTAGCTCTCTGTGCTATACACAAACCCTTTTTGCTTCTCTGCCCATCTAAAGAAAGATAATGCAAGAACACCCGCATTGCTCAATCTCTTCAGTACTTGTAATACGAGAGCTGGTGATACCTCAATTGAAGCATCCTGGAGCAACGTCTCTATGCTTGAATTGGGATTTTTTGACAATAATCTGCAGATTTTTTCAGTGTCTTCGATGATTTTAGCAGTTAAAATTTCTGGGTTTTGCTCCAAATTAGTATGAAGCAATCTGTGAAAGTTAAAATGAAGATTTAACAGAGACCTACATGGGTTTTCAATTCTGATTGTTGGGTTACAAGTGAAAGTTTGATTCTTGATGCTCCTCTCTGAACTAGTAACAAGTTGAGGACATAGTTGGGTGTAGTAAAGATTGTGTCTTTTTGGTGTTGCGAATAGAACATGCAAAAAGGAAGGGCGATTCATTTTGACACAGAATCAGATAATCAATCCCTGAAAATACAGTGAAGCATTTTGGGTTTTATATGGCGGGAACTATCTAATTGAAGTGTATTACAGTCTTTAATTATCCCTAGCAAGCACTTGCGTTGGGATAGTTAGATGATCATCGACAATGTTGCATAGACAATTATTTGCCTTCAGAAGCTACGGTTCGTCAGCCTCACGAAGAGAACCAGCAAACATAAGACATGGTTAAGTGAGCACAAATTAGAATTTAATGAATTGAGAGCTTCTGTTACAGTGTTCGAAGAATGTTAAAGAACAATAGAACTTCTAACATACAACAGCTTGCTTTACCAGCAGCACAAAGAGGGAGATCCTCTTATCGATTGAAATTGTTAGTGGCCCTAGAATGGATACTACCACAACAGAATTCAATCAAAAAACCAAGTGAATTCACTTGACTCCCTACTTCAACTCTGCCACTCCTATGAACATCCATAGCCTGTAATTAGAGAGCATCCAAAATGGCCCTAAAGACCAAAGAATCAAATATCTAGCTATGGGTAACCCTTTGCGTTGACAAAATTCAGATGCAAAAATTGTGCATGGAGTCTTGGACAGCGAGTCTTAAAATGCGACTTCATTTGCATTGATTCATTTGTGAATTCCACTCGTCAAGTAGGTTTTTGATGGTCTCCTCAAATTTTTTGGCCTGAGGCCCAGGTTTGACAACGTTGACATCACCCCACTGGGAGCAAGGATCCATCCACCAGCTCCTCCGGCCAGTGCACCAAGCACCTGGAGCAGCTCGGTTATATGCACGCTTGAGGATCTTCTGATCAACCATGTCCAGTACAGGATCATTCCTCTTGAACTGTCTTGCAAAAGCTGCTCCACTTTGAACCATTTGATCATAATCCAAAACGTTCAAAAAATGTGGTTCCATCTTTGGAGGATTATCCCAGACCATATATCTTAGATCACTGTTGACTGTAGTGTTCCTGAATTCAGGTGAATTGCAAATGACAGTGTGGAAGTAACCTTCTTCAGATAGTATCACATTATTGAAGTACATAAGAAGGGTTCGTGGAAGGTTATCCCAACCAAGAATGCAAAATTCAAGAAATGACCGGCTCAAGATGATCCATGGGGAACCTGCAATAGGAGATACGGTTATCGCCACATGGCATCCCACAAAATTAACGAATACATATAAGTTTGGACATTAAATTCGCATTAACAGCATACTACTTAAGAATTGGCATTACCTGTAAATATTTTGAAAGCATCAGGTGTTCCACGTTTCTCTGTAGCATGAAAAATCTGGCTCCTCCTTGCAAGATAAAGTCCAGGGTCAACCACAATAGGATGGAACCTTTGAGATCTGCACCAAAGTCAGGCAAACAGGGATTAGATTCACTTTTATTTCAACACACACAATTATAATCAAAGTTACCAAGAAGGGAATGCCTACTCTTTCCACCCAAGATCACCGGTGTGATGTATGAAATTAAGGTCTCTGCTAACAGATGAGAATACATGGGACAAATCTGGAAGCAGATAAACATAAGCAAACATCAAAGGTTAGAGAATTCCCACTAAGGTGACACAGCAGAACAAAATCAAAACAAAGGTGACAGAGTGAATCTTCAATAACATAATGAATTGACAGCCACCAAGGCCTATAATACTAAAAGTCTGCTGGCAAAGTACAAAGCAGAAGAAAGTATAATTTGAAACCATTGCACAAAGGGCAACAGAGAGGCAAAAACTTATAGAAGTCCAAATAATACGCATGCAACATAGGCCATGGCATCCTCACATGAGCCTGGAAAATAAAACAATCCCAATCTTCTGGAATTAAACTATTTAAAGATGACTAAAATTTTTTCAAGGTGACATCAAAGAAGTCAGGTGTGATATAAGTTTTACGCACTAGACAGAAACAACAATATTTTTCACTGGTGTTGCTTTGTAGTTTGACAGGTGAAGGATGGTATATCTGATATAGCATGCCAGAGCTATCACCAGGGGAATAAGATTCATAATGAATTCTGAGACCACCTAGTCAGTGAAAATTTTGTGCAGTGCTTTTACTAGCATTGCAGCAGGTCAGGCAATTAGGAAGACCTATAACAAGGGAATAAGAAGGTATGTCCTAAATGGTTAACCTCATATTTAATTATGTTCTCAACAACCTTTAACTCTTGAGGTGCTTCTAAACACAATTCCTAACCTTCTCAGTTGGGTTACAGAATTGCTTTTTGAATAGCCAATCATTTGTTGTTTATTTGTTCCCTGGTTGTCATTTGCCCATTCATCTCGGTAGCACTTGATTACCTATTATATTTATACTCAAGCAAAATACCACATGAAGCTCTATTGTGCACTTCCTACAGCCAATGTTGTTTCTCTGATCTTTTTGAGACTGGACAAGTTGTAGCAGATTTAATAGAATAATAAAAGCTTCACAGTATACAGGCAGATCCACAGAATTTGTCTTCATAATAGAATATGTAGCACTGGGGGTAACTGCACAATTTCGCTGGTTCACAAGGTTTATCACAGCCACAGTGTTACTCCTAGTATGTTTTCCTAGAAGTGTCCTTTTCTAAGTATACCTTTTCTTCCTCATACCACACCTGTTAATATGCTGCTTATAGGGCATCACCACTCTAAGACCGTAGGTGTCTTGGTAGTTGGGAGTTTGTTGACTTTGTAACTAGCCTACCCAATTGGAAATTACAGTTCAACAAAGCAGCTAGCCTACTCAACAAACTTATAAAGCTTTATTGGTTGTGTTAATCACATAGAAAAATCAACTAAGATGAATAAGAAAAAATCCGAATGCCTTGTTTCATCCTGTCAAATTGCAACCAAAGCTTTCAATGACTGACTTTCCAAACCATGATTACAAGTTTCAGCATCGTATCAAGGTTGCAATCCGCATGCAAAAACAGAGAAGATGTATCACTTCTATTGAATTGCAAGAATGAAAATAGCCAAAGGTTCTCAACAATGGGAGTTGAAAATCTACTCTTGAATAATCTGAACAAAGCAAAAATGACATATTCATAAACTCCAGACAACTTAAACATTGCAAATTAAAGAAACCGCTTTCATGTTTCTTTTCCAGCCTAATAATCAAAAGGGAGGACAAATAAAAGAAGGATATAATTAAAGCAGTTTTCTCCAAATGACTTAATTAACAAACTATAACATAACAAGCTATCAGTTACTCCTACAAATATACCCAAAATCAAACGAATTCAATATGAAAACCAGACCCATCACAAAAGCTCCAAAACCAACAAAAAATAATCAGAAATCACGAGAAAAACGAAAGAAAGAAACAAAAAACCAAGAGAACATACCATCCTGTGTCAATAAGGGATAATCCCATGCATTCAAAGCCACAAACCAATCCCACCCTGATTGCACCTTCAACAAAATGGCGGCAGCACGCAAAGTTGCAGCCAAATTAGAGGAACCCATATATACAAGCCGATTAGGCTTCCCTATAACATCAACATTGGCGAAAGACCTGATTGCAGGCATCGCATTTATTGCCGCAACAAGCCTCACCCTTTCCTCATCAGATGCATCAGCATTTAAGTGTAACAAGTAATGGTTCCTCGGGTGATATACAGCCAGCAATAACCTTAAGATCCGATCACCGTCACCATGACCACCGGAGATATAATAGGCAAACGCAGGAGGATAGTGGGTCCCATGACGGACTACAGAAGGGAAAGGCTTTGGAGAGCCAAAAGCTGAGATTGAATAGAATAAAAGAAACAAAAGAGATAGAAATGCTGCAGAGAAGAGAGTAAAAAGCCATCTTTTCTCTGTCCCCATACTAACAACGACAACAATACGAGTTTCCAATCCGGCTCTTGTTCCTGATGATCAACTTGATTATGATGGGGCATATGTCAGGTACCCAAAAGAATAATCAAATCCAAGATTGAATTTTTGCTCAATTTCAGGTTTTGAGAGAAAATTGAGATGTGGGCTAATGGATAATTAGAAATGGGCATTTAAAAAACAAGGAAACAAACAAATTTCAGATTTCTAGGGAAAAAGAAAAGATGGGTACTTTGTCAAAGGAAGATTTTGGAGTTGAATTTAGGATTTGAGGAGGAATTAACAAATGGGTATTCTGGGATCTTGAGGTTAGCTAACATTGATATCATAACTTTGAAGAGAAAGAGAAAATTGTTGTATAGAAAAACTAGATCAGATTCACAAGAACTATCAAATTCCCCCTTTGTTCCTCTCTTTTAAATGTTTTTTTTTTTTTTTAAATCTCTGCCTCTATTTTACTCTCTGTCTCTCTCACTGTACTTGTGTGCACATATACATCCAAATCCTTTTTTTCCCCTTCTCTTAACTATTGTATCTCCATAAATGCTAAAGCTTTATCCAAGCTTACTAGGGTTAGGGTTAGGGTTAGGGTTTGCAGGTTTGATTTTGTTGTTTGTTGTTGATTCTGGATTGTAATTAAACACACAAATACAAATGTAGAATCTTTGTATTGTGATGATTCTATTTTGAAATTTTCTCAAAGGAACTAAAACTTTTTTTTTTTTTTGAACAACAGGAACTAAAACTTTTGGTCCAGTGTTTTTTTCACTTTTTTGCTCAAACATAGTGAACTCACTCGCCATCAGTAGGTAACGTTTGTCCACATGGATGTGTTGGGCCAAATATGGCCCGTCGGATTGAGGATGTGTGATCCACGCTCTAGCTTTGAAGGTGGAAATTGGCTCGATTTTATTTCATGGTGTTTATTGTTGACCGACAAACATTTTTTACTGTGATTAGACTCTAATCTCTTATTTTTTATATATAAAAAAAAATCAATGCATTATTGCGACTTGCAATTATGGTAAATTTTGGAGATTTCCCATAATCTAATTATTTTGGTCATATTTCACAAATAAATAAGGGATAATAAATTCATAAGTCCTATAAGTTGTCAAAATTTTTAATTAAGTCTTAAAAGAATTTTTTTTTTAATTGAGTCCTAAAAGTATTAAAAGTGTTTCACGTTAGTCCTCTTCCGTTATCTCAAATGGAATCTCTAACGTGGCAATTGGAACCCACCTAATACACTGACGTGTGTAGCCAACTCATCAATGACAAATAACCTACAAGTCCTAGAAGTTATCAAAAATTTCAAACAAGTCCTAAAATTGTTTCTCTCCTAATTAACATGAAACAAAACCATTCCACAATATCTCTGTTTCAAATATCATGGATCATCATC
>CATIWK010218521.1:0-25231 GCA_949634005.1 Mallotus japonicus
TCTGATAGAAAGAAATAAAGAAGAGAAGAATACTGATTTTGTCACAAGTAGCTAGTATTATATATCTCAATTCAGGGTAAAATTGCTAAATGTCTTAAAGACCAACCACGCATCCATGCAAATGCGCACCTCATAAGTCAATAGGTTGAAAACATATTAGATCCCGCAGCCATAAGCTCATGTAAACATAAGATACATAACTTTCATCACTGTCTCATGTTTCACTGATATGCTGAATACCAAAGATCTGTATTCATTACTGACAAATTTTCTTCCTAAAAAAAAATTAACTTACCATTCAGTGGCAACAAAAATAGAGCACCCAAGATGAACTTTAAAATGAGTGCATCCAAGATGAACTCGAGCTGGAACCAGAAAGAGGCAACGGGCAACAAACTTTAAAACGACAACAAATTTTCTTCCAAGATGCATTCCATACTGCTAGTTATTAAACAGAGCACCCAAGATGAAAATTAAAACGAGTTGACAATGTGAGATCCCCATGGAGAGATGCCAGGAAAAGATCACAAAACATTTAACAACTAGCAGTATGGAGTGCATCTCCACCACTGTCACACTGCTAATAAATGTAAGAAATGTCCACATTCCCAACATGAAAAATGTCGACTGGATTGGGGTGTGGATGGAGTTACTACTGCAGTAGTAGTTGCTTCTTCTTGTCATGCCTCCTCGTTACTTTCTGTTAATTGTTTCTTCATCATTGTCTTCATTTGACAACAGCAGTGGCAACAATGCTAATTCTCAGACGAACGGTTTCCAAAGCTAAGGCTTCGAGAAGGAGATGAAGAAGAGAATGATCTAGAGCGAGATCGTGAACGAGACCTAGAGGATGAACCCGAGCTAGAACCAGAAGGAGTCGAGAGGATGAACACGAGCTGGAACCAGAAGGAGGCGACAGGCGGCCTAGTGTTGGCGTCACCATGGATGCAGAATTACACTTACCTGATAGGGAAACTACATAATATTATTGATAAAAGTTGAGGTATTTATAATACCATTACAAGGAGATTTTAGTAAACATTAAAGACTAAATAATATGAAGAATAATAGAAGAGGAAAACAAAATAGTACAGAATAGGACACTAAACAGAATATTACAGAATATAGAATAGGATACTCTAACAGGCCCCCTCAAGATGGTGGACGGGAAGAAACACCAATCTTGGTACAGAGATGAAGAAGACGAGATCGTGACAGTGACTTGGTGAGAGCATCAGCAAGCTGATCCCTCGAAGAAACATGGACAACTCGAAGAGAAGATGATTGCACAAGATCTCGAACAAAATGATAGTCAATCGCCAGATGCTTCATGCGAGAATGAAACACTGGGTTAGCACAGAGATATGTAGCACTAAGGTTATCATAGTAGAGAGTGGGTGGTGAGGAGAGTGGTATGCGCAACTCGTGAAGTAAAGATTTAATCCATTAAAGTTCAGCAGCTACTGAAGCAATGGCCCGATACTTGGCCTCAGTTGATAAGCGAGCAACAGTGCGCTACTTCACTGAATGCCAAGAAATAGGATTGGACCCTAAGAACATAATATAAGCACCAGTTGAGGTGCGGTCATCAGGATTGCCAACCCAATCCACATCAGAGTAACCATGAAGGGTGAGAAGAGAGGATGCCAGAAGACGAATACTAAATGTACGATTGCCATTAAGATACAGTAATAGCCGCTTCACAGCACCCTAATGATACTCAGAGGGTCGAAGCATGAATTGCGACAACTTATTCACCGCGAAGGAGATATCTGGTCTAGTCATTCGAAGATGCTGAAGACCACCCACAACCTGACGATACATGGTAGCATTGACTGACGAAGCCCTATCATGAAGAGTGAGTGAAGTACCCGTTGCAAGGGGCGTAGACACTGGCTTAGAATCAAGCATATTGTGTTTTTGCAACAAATCAGCAACATACTTATGTTGAGATAAGAAAATACCATCAATAGTTAGACAAACCTCAACACCATAAAAAAAAAGAAAGCAAACCAAGATCTTTAGTCTAAAAAGTAGAGCTGAGTTGATGTATGATGTGATTAACAGTCTGAGAGTCACTACCTATGATAATAAGATCATTTACATACACCAAAAAGTAAATGAGAGACAAGTTGCGAGAGAGAATGAGCAGAGATGTGTCTGCATGAGACATGATAAAACTGAGAGAGATAAGAAAAGAGCGAAGCTTCTGGTACTAGGCGCGAGGAGCCTGTTTCAGACCATAGATAGCTTTTTGCAATCGACATACATAATTTGGAAAGGTTGGATCTGTCATGCCTTGGGGTTATGCCATGTAAACCTCCTCAGTTAAGCGCCCGTTGAGAAAGGCATTATGCATATCAAGTTGCCGAATATCCCATTTGTTATATAAAGCAATGCTGAGAACAGTTCGTACCGTTACGGGATTGATGACGGAACTGAATGTCTCATGAAAGTCGACACCAGGACGCTGATGGAATCCTTTGGCAACAAGACGAGCTTTGAATCGCTTAATGGACCCATCCGGAAGGCACTTGATATGAAAAACCCATTTATTACCAACCAGATTTTGCTGTGGGTGCGGAGGGACTGAGACCCATGTTTGGTTGCGGAGTAGGGCGGCATATTCTTCCTTCATTGCATGATGCCATTGCGGATGTTTGAGTGCTTGAGCAACAGATGTTGGTTCCGTATCAATAAGAATTACTATGCTAAGACCATACTTCGGATTAGGCTTGACAATAGAATTCTTGGACCTTGTGGTCATGGGATGAGTGTTAGTCACTGCCAGAGAAGTGGTAGAAGCCTGTGGGTTGCATAATTGTAAGGTGCCAGTGTCTTGAGTAGGACAAGATGGGAGACCTATTGGAGAGGAGTTCAAGTCTGGCAAAGAGGTAGGCTGCGGTGCTGTGGGCATTACCTCAGGAGATCGTGATACAGGAACATCAAGCACAGGTACAGATGGTTGCGGTAGCCAGGATGAAGTAGTGATGATTGGGTCAGAAGAGGAAGAAAAAGATGGAGAAGAAGCAGGGTATGCGAAGTCATGTTCAATAAACTTAACATGTCGAGAGATTAGAAGTTTATGGGTAGAAAGATCAAAACAGATAAATGCACTTTGTGTTAAAGAATAGCCTAAGAAGATACATGCACTAGACCGAGGGTCGAGTTTATGGGTAGTATATGGACGAAGCCATAGATACCACAAACATCCAAAGACTCGAAGATTTTGAGATTTTGGTGATTTTTTAAAGAGATGTTCATATGAGGAATGGGATTGTAGATTGACCTTGGGCATACGATTGATGAGGTAAACAGCAGTGGCAAAGGCAAAGGTCCAGAACTTGAGTGGTAAAGAAGCACAGTGCAAGAGAGCTAGGCCGGTTTCCATAATATGACGATGCCGGCTTCAGAATAGCCATTATGTTCTGGGGTATGTGGGGGTGTAGTGAGGTGTGTAATGCCATGATGAGAGAGAAAGGGACGTAAGGCTAGAAATCCTCCACCATTATCAGTATATAGAGTTTTCATAGGAAGAGAAAAGAATTTTCAACAAGTTTCTTGAAGATGATAAATATGGTAGAAACATCAGATTTACGATGAAGAGGATAGAACCAAATATATTTGGTAAAATGATCAACAAAAATCATATAATATTTATAGCCATCAAGAGAATGAATTGGAGAAGTCCACACATCAGAATAAATAATTTCAAGTGGAGAAATAGAGGAAACAGTAGAATTTGAAAAAGGAAGCTTATGACTTTTATTAATATGACATGAATGACAAGAAAAATTGAGTAATTGAGAATGCATAAAAGGAATTCCTAAAGCTGATAATTGTTATTTGAAGATTTTTTTTAAAGGGTGTCCTAAACGACTATGCCACAAAGAAAGTAAACTAGATGACAACTTGAAAGAGGTGAGAGCAAGAAACTGATGATGAGAGACTTTGATATTTGAGTTTTGTTTTGGCCATAGGTAAACTCTGTCCTTACGCTATCCCGTGACCATAGTTTTCCCTGTTGGACGGTCCTGTACCTGAAAGCATTTGTCAGAGAAAAGAACATTTACAGGATTAGTATCACATAGTGCCCCAACAGAAACCAAAGTTGATGACATAGAAGGAACATGTAGAACATTGTTGAGTAGAAGTGAATTTTTCAGCATTGGCAAATGCATAGAACCTATGTTTTTAATTGGAAGACCTGTACCATCACCAATGATGACATTATCTGATTCGTTGTAGGGTTGATGAAGGGAGAGATTAGCCAAGTTAGTAGTGACATGATGAGATGCACCCGAATCCATTACCCAAGCAGAATTGGCATTTGCTGTTGGATAATGAGTAGCCGTATTAACTCTAGGAGGTGGACGAGGACCACGAGATGGCGCTGGAATGGAATCCTAAGTTTGGGGTGGAACCAGTTGACATTGTCGAGCAGAGTGACCTATGAAACCACAGATTTGGCATTTACCTTGATAGCCACGGCCTCCAGTTGGCAAGAAATATGGAGGTCGAGAATCCTACTGTTGAGGAGGTCGACATGTATTGTAGCATGGCTGTGAATAGGAGTTAAAATTTTATTATTGTTTGGTTTGCTGTGATGGACGATATTGCTGGGGCTGCCTATTCCCAGAGGATTTTCCTGAGCGAGAAGCAATCGATGTGACAAACGCAGAGGCAGGTTGTGGTGAAACAGTCTTAACAGGTGATTTTAGTTGAGCTTCAACATGAAGTAGTTTTTCAAGCAATTCATCAAATTCAATTGGAGTTTCCCTTGCTTGAATAGCACTTGATATATTAGTGTAGGAGTCATCAAGTCCATTCAGAATGCGAATGGATAATTCATCAAAATCAATTGGTTTGTTCATGAGTGCTAGAGAGTCCAGACAAGATTGGATTTCTTGCATGTATTCATTTATGGTACGTGAACCCTTGATTAGATTAGCTAGTTTGCTGCGAAGTTCCATATTTCTTCCTCGAGAGGGTGATGCATAAGTTTTCTCAAGAGTTTTCCATGCTTCCAAGGATGTCTTTTTAGCTGCAACAAATGGGATAAGGTTAGCAGTGAGTGAACCAATAATGGCATTGAGAAGTAATTTTTCTTGACGTATCCATAGCGTATAAGCCGGATTAGGAGACTCAATTATTGAATTTGGAGCAAGAATTGTCGCTGGTGGACAAGGATGAGAACCATCAACAAATCCATAAAGATCATAGCCAATTAGTAGAGAATCAAATTGTGCTCTCCAGGAACAATAGTTTGTTGCATTAAGTTTGAGGGGGACTTGAGCAGTTATGTTAATTGCAATCAGAGATTGCTGGTTATCAACAGTAGTTGATAAAGTCGGTCGTTGTCCGGTGGCTGTAGAGTCAGCAATGACAGACGAAGTTTCTATGGTTTCGGAGCTCATGGTGAACGTGTATTTCAAGTATTGGAGCCAGCGTGCAGCAGATTGAGGGCAGGGAACATGTTTTGTTTTTAAACAAATTGCTCTGATCCCATGATAGGGAAACTACATAATATTATTGATAAAAGTTGAGGTATTTATAATACCATTACAAGGAGATTTTAGTAAACATTAAAGACTAAATAATAGGAAGAATAATAGAAGAGGAAAATAGAATAGTACAGAATAGGATACTAAACAGAATAGTATAGAATACAGAATAGGATACTCTAACATTACCTTGGGTTCAAAAAACTGGGTGTTGTTGGTGGATTTGGGAGTCATGAGATCGATGAATTGAGGTTTAGCATGGAATTAGAAGAATTGGTCATTATTGAAGTAATCAGAAGTTGAAATCTCAATGGAATTGGAAGCAGAGGAAGAAGATTGGGGTGGGAGGGGTAAGAGGAGTAGGTGGGAGACGCCTTTTTTTTTTTTTTTTTGATAAATTGGGGAAGACATAACATAACGGCCATGTCATCACTGCCGTTAATGTCGTCTGTCCAGGTTGGCAAAGAGGGGCCAAAACAACTCAAAAATATGAAACCCTAGTTTATTTGAGCCTAAAAATCGATGAAGGGCTTATTTGAGCCTCGCTAAAAACCTTAGGGGCAAAAAGGAACCTTTTCCCTTGAGAAAATCATCAATTACATTTTGGAGAAATTCAGCAATGTAATTCCTAGTGATTGCTATCCCTCATAAGGATGGGCTTGTTCGAATGTTAGTTTTTTTAATCTTAAGTTGGAATTGACTCATTTGTCAATAGCATTGTTACGATACCACATTGGAGAGAAGTGGGGGAGATCTTGACCTTATAAATGTGGGCATTGCACATCCTAATAGACTAGTCTTTAAGGGAGAAGGTAATGACTCCGTGACAAGTGGTATCATAGCCGACCCTACTCCTCCCTTGCGCAAGGAGCTGGTGCAATGAGAGCGTTGCACAATCGGGAAGGTTATTGCCTTGTGACAATTGGGTCATATTGACATACTGTATTGTTGAGTTAGAAACCTCAGGTTGTCTAATTGGCAAATCCAACTATTGGGTATAATATAATCAAATTTAGTACAAATTTATAATGTCTTTTTACCTTTATGAAAATAAAATAGATTTTGAGTTCCTTTTCTAAGAAATATATAATTAATTAGAAGTAAACTGAAAATGTGCTTGGAATAATCAAGCTTTATTTATATTTTCAATTATTAAATTTATGCCAAATGAAGAGATGCTAAATAATCTAAATATGATAGTCGAGTACTTATGTGTCATTGATTATTATTATTATTATTTTGTAAGTTTTTTTTGTGTTCTTGTGGATGATCAGTTTGCATTTTATGCATTATCAGGTCTGATGCTAAGCTAATACAGGAAATTATCAATTACATTTTGAAGAAGTTAGACATTGTGTTTCCAAGTGATGATCATTATCATAATGATGATGTGTTGGTAGGAATTGACTCACGTGTCAAATGCGTTGAGTCATTATTACATCTTGAGTTAGTAGATGTGCATGTTATAGGCATTTGGGGAATGGGTGGTATCGGAAAAACCACCATTGCTAAACAAGTATTTGATAGGATTCGCAATCAATTTCCAACCCAATGCTTCATTGCAGATGTTAGGGAAATGTCAGAGAACCGGACAGTTGATCGTTTACAAAGTGCAGTTCTTTCTGGATTATTAGGGACTACAAAAACAAATGCATCTACTACAAATTTGTTATCACCTTTCAATAGAAAAAGACTCTCAAGAAAAAAAGTTCTCCTTGTTCTTGATGATGTGAGTGACTTGGAGCAGGTAGAGCTTTTAATAGGGAAAAATGTTAAATATGGTCCGTGTAGCAGAATTATTGTAACAAGCAGAGATAAACAACTGCTGAAGAATGTGGGTGCAGAAATATATGAAGTTGAAACATTGGATATGGATGAAGCTCTTTGGCTGTTTTGCTTGCATGCCTTCAGGAAAAGAACTCCAGAAAAAGGGTATAAGATGCTTTCAAAAAGCGCAGTCATATATGCCCAAGGCCTTCCATTGGCTCTCAAGGTTTTGGGCTCTATTTTATACGGAAAAAGTGTCGAAGAATGGGAAGATGTACTAAAGAAAGTAGAAGAAACAATGGATGATAAAATTCAAAAAATATTGAGAATAAGCTATGATCATCTGTGTGAGAGTGATAAGCAAATATTTCTAGATATTGCTTGTTTTTTTGAAGGGGAAGATAAGGATTTTGTTGAAAGGATATTGGGTGTAGGTTCAAAGATTGGCATAAGTCGTCTCATTGATAAGTCTCTCATATTTGTATCATTTAATAAGAGATTGCAAATGCATGACTTGATACAACAAATGGGAAAGGATATTATTTGCGAGGAAAGACAACTTGGCAGGCGTAGTAGGCTATGGCATCATGAGGATATATGTTACGTTCTGGCAAAAAATAAGGTAAGAACTCAATAAATTTACTTTAATAATAATAATAATTATATATATTATTTATGTTATGTGCAAATCCTATTCTTTTTGAGAGAAGTAAACTTCAATCCTATATATAGTAATTTGTTTTCTAGTATATGCATTTGATGCTGACCAGGGGACAGAGGCAATTCAAGGAATATCACTGAATATGTCTGAAATTGAAGACGTGGAACTCAGCCGTGAGGTATTCGACGGAATGGACAATCTTAGAATTCTCAAATTCTTTGACACCGGTATTAGCACAGATAAATGGTTTCGTAAACAAGTACATCTTCCTAAAGGCCTCAAATTTTTGTTTGGTGCGCTAAGGTTTCTCGAATGGCCCAGATACCCTAGGAAATCTTTGCCAATTGGTTTTTGTGCACAGAATCTGGTTGAACTTCACATGCGTCACAGCAAACTTGAGGAACTTTGGGAGGGAGTTCAGGTACGCTTTAGCTTACTGCACTATATAAAATATGGGTATATGCTTATGTGAATTTTAATTATATTAATATAGACTTACATTAATTTTTCTTTCCTTGTAGAATCTTGAAAACTTGAGATTAATTGATCTTAGCTACTCCATGGATCTTGTCAGAATTCCAGACTTATCTAGAGCCAGAAATCTTGTATATTTAAGGTTTCGGAGTTGTAGTAGTTTGGTGGAGATTCCCTCATCTCTAAAATATTTGAGGAAGCTTACTGAATTGGATTTTTCAGATTGTTCCAGTCTTCGCAGGCTACCGAGCTGCCTTCATTTCGAAAATCTGAAGAGATTTATTCTCTCAAGTTGCATGGAAATCGAAAAGTTGCCGAAGATTCCGTGCTGTAATTAAAAGGCACGATCGAATTGCAATAGAACAAGTAGCGCCCTCATCATCCTTTCAACTTTCTGATTTGGATTTGTATGGGTGCTCAATGCTTCTGAGCCTTCCAGACAACATCTGCAATCTGAAATGTCTTAGACATTTAAGAATTGGTTACTGTGTAAATCTACATAGACTGCCTGAGCACCTGGGGAATCTAGAATCTCTGGTTAGTCTGGATGCAAGGGGTAGTGGTATAAACGGACTACCAGACAGCATTTGCAATCTGAAAGGGCTTACATCTATAGATATTAGTCGATGTGCAAATCTAGTAGGATTGCCAGAGAAATTGGGAGATCTATCATCGCTTCTCAAGTTCGTAGCATATGGGAGTGGCATCAAATATTTGCCGCAGCTTCCATCATCTTTAGAGATTCTAGACGTAAGAGACTGCACATCACTAGAATCAACATTACTTGGACTGGTCAAGGAATTAGCTTCTGTTATAAATTTTGAGTTTTTAAACTGCGTGAATTTGGGAGAGGAGGAATGTAATGAAATGATGGACCACGCATTGGAAAGACGCTTCTTCAGTATAACTAATCGCCAGGTATATATCTTCCTATTATTCTCTGCTTTTTTTTAAAGAAATCAAATTATAGATAATTGTTGGATGTGTGGCATATATGATATATAGGTAAACGGATCATATCATTAAATTAGTTGTAGATACTGATGTGCTAATTCCTGTTTGATATGTTAGCAGTTCCGCAAGAATATCTACTTATGTGTCCCGGGAAGTGAAGTAATGAAAAAGTTCAAGTATAAAAATAAGAGAGGACCTTCTTTGTTTCTGTCAATACCACAAGGCAAACGGTGGTCAGACATTCGAGGTTTCTACTTTTGTGCTGTTGTTGATCCCATTCTCTTCGATTTACACTACCGCTCTTGTAGGGTTCAATGTGAAATATTTCAAGACTTCTCTATTCTTCCCAATTGGCAAATTCCTATGCGTTCTTCCTTTGGTAATCCTATTCGGATCCTTAAATCAACACACCTGTTCCTTTGGCGTGAGGAGTTCAATGTGGGTAACTTTTCTACCGATGCAGTAGTCTTTTCATTTTTCCTTGAAGATACTAACAATAAATCACGCAGTAATGATGTGATAATTGAGTGTGGAGTCCATCCAATATTCTAGGTGGTATGGGGGTCAAAGATCTTCGGACGATGAATGACGCTCTCTTCATGAAGATCGGTTGGGCTATTGTTGATCAACTTGAGGCATTTTGGGTGAGAGAAATTTGTGCCAAATATTGATATGAAGTTCATCCTTTCTTCACTTCCTCGTAGCCAGTATGGGTCTCCTCTCTAGAGTCCATCCAATATTCTATGATCATGATGGAGCTTGCCTGTAACGGAAGAATAGGATCACACTGGGAATTGTTGCACTACTGCTGTACTTGGGTTGCACCTGAATGGTTAGAACAAAATAATATTACGTTACGTTCACTGTACTGTACATTACGTTTCAATCTTTGGATTTTGCTAAAATAAAGTGCCAAAGACTCGATGCACTGCTGAAATTCACATACTGCATTTTTTCATTAGTGCTTCTTAAGGAGGTAACAAGTACAGAGCAATCCCAACAAATGTTAATTTTCATACATGGGGAAGTGATCTATAACCGGAAAAGCATTATTTATCAGGGTGGTTGTTCTGTTGTTTAAGGCTTGTCTTTGTTTGCTGGATCTCCGTTGTATAAAGAATTTTTGGGATTGACCAAAAAACAATTCAAAACATTCACTTCACTTTTCATTTCTTGCATCACTCGTATCACTCCAACACCATTGATGAGCATTGTATACCATTGGCTTGGACTATATTTATTGGTTGGATTTCAGAAAGACCTGTTGGCTTGGTTATAGTTAACAATTGACATTTTTATGCTAATTTTTTCCAATATTATTATGAGTAAAATTTTTTACTTATTGAAAAAAAACCATTAGTGAGCATTGCTTTGTTTGTAATTGCTATTTTAACTTTGGATTATTCGGAAAAGAAATATAGTTTTGGATTAATTAATTTTCTCTTAGAACAAGTTGAGGCCAAATTGAACCTATTGTCCTTATTGCTCAATTTATTTACCCTAGTGTAGTTCAATTTCACTAAAAAAATTATTTTATTTCTAAATAGATTTTAAATAATGAAGTGTGTAAAGTTTTTAAAATTTGGTTTAAACCTAAGTAATTTCAAAAAATTAAACAATTTAAATTCAAATGAATTTTATAAAGATTTCATTTAAATCGAATACATCCACTTAAATTTACACAAATTTATTGGACTTTTAATCTAGTCTGTTTATACACTTTACAGTATTTATCTCGTATCATGGCTGTTACTTCTTCTTCTTCTCAACCCAAGAAGTTTGACGTGTCCATGA
This sequence comes from Mallotus japonicus, assembly GCA_949634005.1. Taxonomy (NCBI): domain Eukaryota; kingdom Viridiplantae; phylum Streptophyta; class Magnoliopsida; order Malpighiales; family Euphorbiaceae; genus Mallotus; species Mallotus japonicus. Next base: position 11,155 of record CATIWK010218521.1, read on the forward strand.
GTTTTAGAGGTCCAATGTGAGCAATGTTTTTCTAAGCATCTTCACAATTGATCTAAATTTTTAAACCTACACAATAATTTTTATTCATTGACAATTTATCTAAATTTTTAAACCTACACAATAATTGATAAAATAAATAAATTTTTTATTAAGTTGTTAAAATTAAATTTTAAACCAATTGGTCATTTTTTCATATTAATAAATAAAATTAGTCATTTATTTAAAATATATATCACCTAATTATAAAATTTTTAAAATTCAAGAAAAAAATTAAAAAAATATTTTATAGGTTTAAAAACTTTTAAACCATCTTCACAAAGCTTTGATTGACACAAGTATTAATACCTTTGTGGATGAAAACCTCAAAAGAGGAGAAGATATCTCAACATCCCTCTTGGAAACTATTGAATATTAAAAAAAAAAAAAATGCATTTTCCCAGTGGTGTTTAGTCATGAATACGTGGTGCTACACGTATTGATGGCAGAGTCGAGCCGGTGGTTCCTCCAAGTGAGTTGAGGGCATTTCTTCCTATTGTGTTTGTTTCTTCTAGGAAGTTATTACTGTATAAGTTACTTTCTTGTCATATTTTTCTTCTAGGAAGTTATTAGTCCACATTTTCTTCTAGGAAGTTATTATAGTCCACATTTTATTTGAATAAAACCACAATAACAGTTTTTCAATAACAAATATTAGGAAGTATCTTGTACCACTAGGACTATCTCTAACCCATACTTCCAAATAGAATTTTACACATTAATTTTACTTCCACTCATTACTCTATTTTTTACTCCCAAAAAATATGCTCTACATATTCATTTTTATATCCCCTTTTATATTATTTATGCATTTTACGTATTACACCTAATCTTTATATTTATTTTACATGTTAATCCAATAAATTAATTATTTCTTGGTAATTATAAGATAAATTGATAATTTATATGTTAATTAACAAATAAATTATAAATAAGACATCAATTAAATAATTAATAATAAAAATACAATTAATTTAATTGAACGGTTGAGATGATAAAAAAATCCAGTTTAAATTAAAAGTCCAGATTTTTCTTATCTATTATTTTTTTTCACAAAAAAAATTATCTAAATTTGGACTAAATTATTTAAAACATTATAAATATAGACTGCCTATTAAAATAAACATTATTATTATTATCTAATTATAATAATCATTTGGATTAAATTAAACATTAAAAGTAAAAGTTGGAGGATTTGTTTGTTAAAAAAAAGTTGAATAGAAATGCTTTGAGTACTGCTATAGCATCCAAACAAATTTATTTGGACACCGTAGCAAAATGGAAAATTGGTGCAGGAATTAGTGCTAAGTTGGAGCAAAAATTTGGGCGGCATTTCATGCATTGGAGATGCTCTAAGCCCAAACTCGCTGGGCAATTCAATTGTGTCCTTTGAAAAGTCTTCTTCCACACCATTTTGACAAGGTGCTACGCATATTCATGATCGAGTCAAGCCTCTGATTTTTCCTCTTCTTTCTCATGTCTGTGTCTTTTCAAGGAAGTTACTTGGCAGCTTCAAGGAAGTTACACCGCAACACCATTGATGAGCATTGTATATCATTAGTCTTCGTGTTTTTCATTACATGAAGGTTCTACAGTTTTGTTTATCTTTTTTTAACAAAATAAGAGAATTTCACTATCTATGAAGTCATAAATTAAATTCACAATATTTTTATATCTTAAAGGGAGATTTTTGCCACTTAACTGTCAGACCTCACACAATTCGGTTCAAACTAACTTAAATAAATTAATAACAACTTAATTATATTGCAAAACAGACTATACAGACCAGTTAATTAAAAACAAAAAAAAATAGAAGTTTAAGCTTAAAATTGACTTTTTATCTAACAAAAACAAGCAAAATCAAGATCTATATAAATTAATACTTAAAACACTTTGCAGTATAGAACTGGCATTAGATTTCATTTATATAGATACATATGCCATCGTAGAAGGACTCAATTAGTTATAATTTATGAAATTTAAAAACTTAATAATATATTATATTAAATTTAGTTATTCCTTTTACTTTGATCCTCACGATCACTTTCTGGTGGAGAATAGTTCTTATTAGATTCAATTTTAATAAGTTAAAAGGTTGAAATCTGTTTGCAATCCTATTATCACCTTAAGCTGATAACAAAACTTTTTATTCCTCGTTATTGACTTTGGTTGTTATAACGGATTTACAAAACGTGATTAAAATAATCTAAAGATATTTGCTAGAACTTTATTTGGTAAACAATTATTAAAATTATTGGTGAACAATTAAATGATATATTAATATAATATATTATTAAAAATTCAAATATTACAAGTTATAAATAAATTATATTTGAAATATAATTTAAAAAATTAAAACTTTTAATTAATTTTTTTTTTGTTAAAATGAGGACTGATATATTAATTATTTAGAACATTAGGAAAATATTTGTTAATGTTCAAAGGATCTTTTATTCATCTATTGGTGAATTAAAAGTTAAGTATAATATTTAGGGATCGATGTAACTTTTTTTTTTTTTTGGAAGAGGTCAATTTAACTTCTTTAAACGTTAAATTCGAGTTGACCTAAAATGTATAAAAAGGACTAAAGATGGAGTTTTTTTTTTTTTTTTTTTTTTTTTTTGACAAAGGTAAATGTTAGTATGTTAGAGGAGAAGGGGAGCTGATGGGGTTTAAACCGACACCAATTACACCATTTTGATGGGTGTTTACCACCAAGACCAACAAGTCTTGGTCGACTAAAGATGGAGTTGAGTCCAAGAAAAAAAAAAGAAAAATTCTAAGGATGGAGTAGGGGAAAAAAAAAAGGACATGACGTATCAGTGGTAGCATAGGTCTGAGCGCAGCAGAACGTCTTCCCGTCTCTATCAGCTAAGAAGACTGCTGTCCTCTCCGCCACAAATTCTCTCTTTATTATTGCCCAAAAAAAAAAAAAAATTCTCTCTTTATCTATTATATATATTTTTTAATTTATATCAGGGATAATAATATTTTTGGTATCTCAATTTTTCTGTTTTTACTATTTGAATGTCTAAATTTTTTTTTTTTTGCAATCAAGTGTCTGAACTTTTGAAAAGAATACCAATATAGTGTCTCCAGCAGATTGAGTGCCGAGTCAGATCAAATTAGACCCACTTTTATCCCAGTTATTAACCATGTCATGTGCCACGTATATTACATTATTTAAAGGATAAAAATACCTTTATTAAATATTATGAACTGAAAAAAATAACCTCAACAGTAACTTCTGCAGTAGACATGGCAGACATGAAGGGTGACTAAATAAGGTAATTTTGTTCTTTAAATAATGCAACACATGTGACAAATGATATGGTTAATTACTGGGATAAAAGTGGATCCTGTTTGGTCTGACTGAACACCCAGTCAGCATTAAAATAAGTCGAAGGCACTACATTAGTATACTTTTCAAAAGTTCAGATATTTGATTGCAAAAAAAAAAAATTTAGACATTCAAATAGCAAAAACGGAAAAGTTAAGACACCAAAAATGTCATTATTCCTTTATATTATTATTATTAAATGTCCAACCTTTGTTCCTGTGAGGTAATCAGCATCAGATTTTTCCCTATCAAACGAAAGGCCTCGCAGCAGATCTGAGAGATTTGACTATCTATCACAATCTTTCTTAAGAATGGACGGTTAGATATCTCTGTAAATAAAACAAGACAAGACTTCACTGCAACACCATTGATGAGCATTATATGGCATCAGTGCTACAGTCTTTTTCTTATTTTATTTATTTATTTATTTTGTATCGCTGGCTTTATTTTGTTATTTTATACAGTTAATATGAGAGTTTGGATTTTTGAAGAGATTTGTTGTCTTGGCATTGTTGGCATCATGTTAATTTTTCAATGAAATTTTATCAATTAAATCCTATGTTTATATATATAAAACGGTCAACCATTGATGAGCATTGTTTTGTTTTTTTATTAATATTATTAAATTTTGGATTATTTGGAAAAGAAATATAATTTTGGTCTAATTAATTTTCTCTTAGAACAAGTTGAGGGCCAAATTGAACCTTTGGTACGTACTCATCAATTCCTTACATGCATGACTATGAGAAAGTAAATGGCAAAAAAGATTTTTTAAAGAAGGGAAAGTTAGTTTAAAAAAAAAAAAAAGAAACTTGGGAAAATAAATGAAAGATTTTTTTTTAAAACTTAAAAATATTTAATAAAAATAAAAAAGAAAAATGCTGAATAACATAAAATTTTTATATTTTTTTTTTGAACAAAAAATTTTTATATTTTAATGTAGTTCAAAGTTTGAAATTTTTATAACTATTTAGCTCTTATAAAAGAGGAATCAGAAAATAATTCTCTATAGTTTTCTTCATTTTTAAAAAATTTTTAATAACTAAGTAACCGTAGAAGGAATCAGTAAGTAAGATAAAAATTAATTGGACAAATGCACACTTTCACCCCTGAACTTTACTTAATTAATCTCTAGTACTTTTTAACTTTTATTATGTTTTATTCAACTTTTAAACTTTTATTTTATACTTATCTAACCCCTATAATATATAAAATCGAAGTATTTTTTTAAACCAATGTTGATATGAATACAAGAGAAACTTATATAAACTAAAATAATGTTTAATGAAAGAGAAAATATAATTAAAAACAAAAATTTTCTAACTTTTTTATATTAGTTTTTAATTCTATTTACATTGTTTTAAATCTAATTTTAGTATTTTATGTGTTTAAAATCATTTGAAATTAAATTTCTATTCATTTTGATATTGCATGAGTTAAATAAAGTAAAAGATATAACTTGAAAGGTGCAACATGTTTAAAATAAAAATTTAAAAATTAAATAAAAATAACAAAAATTAAGGAGTGTCATAAATTAAACGTGTAAAGTTCAGGGTAAAACTATGCACTCAGCTAAAATTAATTTATCTTATTCTTTGTCCTTTCATTTACTTTTCCCTCAATCAATAGTACATAATAATTGGAGACTCTCAGTAAAAAAAAAAAAGTAATGGGACTTCATTTTTTAATAAAAAACATAATGTTACATGCGGCTACAATTTTTTAATTATTTTTTTGTTCTCCTATATAACGAGGCACCAAAAAATATATAGGGGTTATTTCAAAAAAAAAAAAATATATATATATATATATATAGGGGTAAAAATAGAAAAATATTAATTTTTTAAAATCTTTTTAGTGCTTAGCGACACAGTATATCTGACCACATGTCTACCAAAAAAATAGTATTATGTTTTGTTTGCATGAACATGGAAAAAAGAAGTTAAATCGTCTTTACAGAATTGAATTAATTACGTTATTATTTATTTATTTTCAACTAAATGGATTACATTAATCGACTGATGCGCTTTCTTAGATGTTTCATGGAAAGTAAAGTGCAGCTGTGAAATGGTCATTTTATTCCTGTCCAGAACTCAAGAGTCTTCTTGCTTGATGTTGGACAAGTGCCTGAAAAAGTAATATGGAAGTACAGGGCCCCTTTTGAAAGCGCGTTTGTGTTGTTTTTCTTTTGAAAGCGCGTTTGTGTTGTTTTTCTCCATTTCACATTTTACTTGAAGTTACTTTCCTTCTTCTTCAGTACTTCTCTTTTTAATAATTGAAGAGAAATTTCCAACTTTTGTTTATAAATATCTCCATTTATCCACACGCACTTGGCATCTTCTTCCTCATCTTTCATATAGCAAGCAGCTGAGAGTTTCTGTTCAGAGTTTGTCTTAATTTACATTATTGATTTAATATCATGGCTGCTGCTTCTTCTTCTTCTCAACCCAAGAAATATGATGTGTTCGTTAGTTTTAGAGGTTCAGATGTGCGCAATGGTTTTCTAAGCCATCTCCATAAAGCTTTGGAGGAAAAGGAAGTTGGTGTCTTTGTGGATGAGAAACTTGAAAGAGGAGAAGATATCTCAATGTCCCTCTTGGAAACAATTGAACAGTCTTATCTTTATTTAGTCATTTTCTCTGAAAACTACGCATTTTCTCCTTGGTGTTTAGATGAGCTTGTGAAGATACAGCAGTGCAAGAAAACAATGGAACAGATAGTTATACCTGTTTTTTATGGAGTAGATCCAACCCATGTTCAAGATCTCACAGGGAGTTTTGGGGATGCGATTGCTGAGCACAGAAAAGAAAAATTCAGGGACTCTATGTGGAGAGTGGAGAGTTGGTGCCAAAATTTAAAGGAAACAGCTGAACTGGCAGGGCTGGTTTCCGGTAATAATAAGTAAGTTTTGTTTCTCCTTTTTTTTTTTTAAATATTATTTTACTTATTTTTTTTAAGTAAAATTTTGGAGAAACTTATTTAATTACTTGAAGAATTATTTATATATTTAAAAGGAAGGGTGAAATTGCATATTATATTAAAATTTATAGTTATTAAGCTGAACAAAATGACCAACATAACTCATTGTTGAATTTCTTGTCAGTCATCTTCAATGTTTGGAGAAATTGAACAGTGACCTTTCAAGTGATTGCTTTCATAATGATGTTGTTTGCCTAAACAATATTAGCCAACTACCCTTAAATTATTTTCCCTTGTTTCAATTCCAATAAAAAATTCATTTTATTTTTAAATAAATTTTAAATAGAATTCATTTGAATCAAATATATTTCATCAATAAAGAATGAATTTAGTATAAAACAATCCCCTACAAGGTTAAGTAGTTAGAATTGGAAATGAATTTTACATAATTTTCATTTAAATGAAACACACTCACTTGGATTTGCAAGTAAATTCCTTAAAATTTTGTGGAATTCATTTGAACTAAACACACTCCTAAAGATAATTTAAGCTAAATACAAAAGAGACAATGATAGCCTTAAAAACATGTTATGAACCATTCTATCTTGTTAGAATAAATCTAAAAAGAGTTTTACAACACTGGAGAGTATAATCACAAAGATTGAATCTAGCAAGAGCTTTTACTCCTTTGGAGAGTATGATGTTAGGGGATCAAATGCTATTGGAACAAGAAAAACTGACAAAAAGCTAGTATTGTTGAAAACTTTGTCAAATGTTTTATAGACTATAAGAAGCTCTCTAGGAGATTTAGGCTGATATAACAGATGAATTAATCAGAATTGACTCAAGTGCTAACTGCTTAATTGCAAAAATTAAAAAAAAAAAATTAGTTAGAAGTAATCGTTGGACTAATGTTTTAGAAAAAGAAAAATCTTTTAATTACGCTTTTAGATAAAATCAGCTAGCTGCTGATTTTTGAATTTAACTAAACATCTTTGATTTCACTGTTTGATTAAAAAAAAAAACTTTTATCAGTTAGCTAAATGAGCTTAATCAAACATCCTCTATCATTGTTTTTCTTTTTGGTTTGGTCAGGTCTGATGCTAAGCTAATAGAGGAAATCATCAATCATGTTTTGGAGAAATTAGACGATAAGTTTCCAAGTGATCATTCTTGTAATGATAATGTTTTGATCGGAATTGACTCGCGTGTCAACTGCGTGGAGTCATTATTATGTCTTGAGTCAGCAGATGTACGTGTTATAGGAATTTGGGGAATGGGTGGAATCGGAAAAACCACCATTGCTGAGCAAGTATTTGATAGAATTCGCGATAAATTCCCGAGCCGATGCTTTATTGCAGGTGTCAGGGAATTGTCGGAGAATCGGACAATTGATCATTTACAAAGTGAAGCTCTTTCTAAATTATTAGGGACTGAAAATTCAGGTACAGCTACTCGTGTGTTGTTATCACCTTTCAATAGAAGGAGACTAGCCAGAAAAAAAGTTCTTATTGTTCTCGATGATGTGAGTGATTTGAAGCAAGTAGAGCTTTTAATAGGGGAAAGTGTGAAATATGGTCCGTTTAGTAGAATCATTATGACAAGCAGAGATAAACAGGTGCTAAAGAATGGCTGTACAGAAATATATGAAGTTAAGGGATTGAATATGCGCAAAGCTCTTTGGCTCTTTTGCCTGCACGCGTTCAAGAAAAATACTCCAGAAGAAGGATATGAGATGCTTTCAAGAAGGGCGGTTGGATATGCTCAAGGGCTGCCATTAGCTCTCAAGGTTTTGGGTTCGAATCTGTACGGCAAAAGTGCAAAAGAATGGGAAGATGAATTGAAAAAACTGCAAGATACATCAGATAAAATTCAAAAGGTACTGAGAATAAGCTATGATGGGCTATGTGAGAATGATAAGGAAATATTTCTGGATATTGCCTGTTTTTTCAAAGGGAAAGACAGAGATTATGTTGAAAGGATATTGGGTGTTGGTTCAAAGATTGGAATAAGCCGTCTCGTTGATAAGTCTCTCATATTTGTATCAAATTATAACAAGGAGTACTTACACATTCATGACTTGATGGAACAAATGGGAAAAGATATTATTTGCGAGGAAAAGCAAATTAGTAGGCGTAGCAGGCTATGGCATCATGAAGATGTATGTTGCGTTTTGACAAAAAATAAGGCAAGACCTCACTAGTTTCCCTTTTTTTTTTTTTTTTGTAATGGGAGATGACAAGCTTTTTTTTCTTTAAAAAAGAAATTGACAAATATGCTCCTCTGTTTTTTCCCCTTGATACCGGGGCATATATTTTTGGATATATATATATATATATATATATATATATATATATTCTAATTTACTCTAGGGTTGTTGCTTTCAGGGGACTGAAGCAATTCAAGGACTATCACTGGACATATCTAAAATCAGAGGCGTGCAACTTAGTCCCGAGGCATTTGAGGGAATGGACAATCTTCGATTTCTTAAATTCTATATTCAGGGAGGCAGGACTTATTTTTTTCATGGGAAAAATGTACATCTCCTCAACCCCAAAGGCCTCAAATTTCTGTCTGGTAAGCTAAGGTCTCTCCAATGGGATGAATGCCCTTTGCAATCTTTGCCAATTGGTTTTTGTGCAGAGAATCTCGTTGAACTTTGCTTGCGTGGAAGCAAACTCAAGGAACTTTGGAACGGAGTTCAGGTAGGCTTGAGTTTACTGTACGTGGTGTATGAAATGTAGGAAGATGTACATGTGAAGTTTCGTACTTTATCTTGGATTTAGATCACTGATCACAGCAGTTGTTTACTGAATTTTTTTTTTCGAACAATTTGAAGTTTATTAATTCAATTAGTATTAATAATACTTTTTGGTCCTTGCAGAATCTTGAAAATCTGAAAATGATTGATCTGAGTTGGTCGAGATATCTCATCAGAATTGCAGACTTATCTAGAGCTTTAAATCTTGAAAAGTTATATCTGGAACGTTGTCCTAGTTTGGTTGAGATTCCATCATCTCTTAAATATTTGAGCAAGCTTACTGAACTGGATTTATCATATTGTTCCAGTCTCTGTAGTTTACCGAGCTGCCTTCATTTGGACAAACTCGAAAAACTTTTTCTTTCTTATTGCTCCAAAATCGAAGAGTTACCGGCGATTCCTTGTCATAAAAGGCACAGTAGAACTGAAATATCACAAGTGCCCACATCCTATCCACTTTCTGAGTTGCATTTGCATGGGTGCTCAGAGCTACGGAGTCTTCCTGGCAACGTTTGCAATCTGAAATGTCTGAGACATTTAGACATCGGTCTTTGTAAAAATCTACATGCATTGCCTGAGAATCTTGGGAATTTATCATCTCTGCAGGAGCTTATTGCAAAAAAAAGTGGGATAGAACGATTACCAGACAGCATTTGCAGTTTGAAAAATCTTAAAAATTTAGATGTTAGTGAATGTTTAAATCTAGCAGCACTGCCAGAGAAATTGGGAGATTTAGCATCTCTTCGGAAGCTTAATGCAAGGAGAACTGGTATCAAATATTTACCGCGCCTTCCAACATCTCTAAAGGAGCTGGTTGTAAGTGACTGCGCATCACTAAAATCAGCATCTGGATCGTTTGATTCATTTGGCGGATTGAGAAATTGTAGATTTATTAACTGCGTAAATCTGGGAGAAGATGAATCTGCTAAAATGATGGAGCTTGCATTGGAAACACCCTTCTGCTTCAAAACTAAAATCCGGGTATCTCTCTATTGTTCTCTATTTATTTGTTTGTGCTAAATGTATAATTTATTTTTTCAATTATTTAGCTTTAGAGGTAAATGATTTAATATTTTTTTGATTAAATTTGATAATGTAATAATCAAAATAGTCACATCTTGTGTTATATTTTCATTTTATGGAACTTTGATCAATGGCATGTCAACTGATATATTAGCCATTGTAATGCCAAATCATCAAAATTTAGCTAAAAATGTTAAATTATTTTTTATTAAAAATAGAAATTAAAATTAAATAATGAAAAATAAATTTAAATTTTGAAATTAAGTTATTAGTTAGTACAAATTTCCAAAACATTAATACAGTATGTATATACGATGTGTTTTGTTCCTATGTTGTACAGCTTCGCAACAGGTTCAAGTTATGTGTCCCAGGAAGTGCAGTGACAGAAAAGATGAAGTATAAAAATAAGGGCGGATCTTCTTTGTCTATGTCCTTATCACAAAACATTCGAGCTCTCTATTTCTGTGTTGTTCTGGATCCCAATTTCTTTCATGGAGACCGTTTTCTAGGTAGACGTTCTGGAAGAGTTCGTTGTGAAATCATTAACGCCAACAAAAGGAATATTTACTCCATGGAGTTTGAAAAAATAGATTCTTCAAAACACGTGCTCCTTTGGCGTGAGGAGTTCAATTCGGATGAGCCTCTTCTGGATCCAATAATCTTTTCATTTTCCTATTCATTCTGTTCATTCTCTCCATTTTCAGATGACGTAGATCTCTACGATGCAGATGACCCTTCATCCAGCTTCGAACTTGAGGAGCAGGGGCATTCAAATGGAAAATCAGTCCCTTCATCCAGCTTCGAATTCGAACTTGAGGACGAGGGAGATATTCATTCCAAGGGAGATATTCATTCCAACTTGGAAAGGTTGGAATTGGATGCCATAATTGAGTGTGGAGTCGGAGATATTCATTCCAACTTCGAATTCGAACTTGAGGACGAGGGAGATATTCATTCCAAGGGAGATATTCATTCCAACTTGGAAAGGTTGGAATTGGAACTGGAACTTGAGGAGGAGGGAGATATTCATGCCGCCATAATTGAGTGTGGAGTCGGAGATATTCATTCCAACTTGGAAAGGTTGGAATTGGAACTGGAAAGCTTGGAAAGGTTGGAATTGGAACTGGAACTTGAGGAGGAGGGAGATATTCATGCCGCCATAATTGAGTGTGGAGTCCATCCAGTATTTTACCATGATGATGTGTTAACCCACGATGAAGAGATATTATCCAATGATGATTGATGATGTCTGGCCTAAATTCTGTTATATAGGCACTATCAGAGTGCTCCAGACTCATTCCCATAGACGGAGACTTGAGCTTATAAGGAACCAAACATCTTATCTCCTAATCGATGTGGGATATTGAATGTACCATAAATGATGGATTTATAGAATGTTGTTTTCAGGTGATGGTATAGAGCGTGAATGCCCTTTTCTGGTAATTCATCTTTATCAAATTTTTTTAAAATTTTTTTGTCTTTTATTTTCTGATATTGTATCTAATTATTTGTCTTTTATTTTCAAGCGAAGAAAGCGAAGCACTCGAGAGCTCTGCCTTGTGATGGAAGAACAACCTCACAATTGTAATTTAATTTTCTTTTTAACTTTTTAGTATTATTTCTAAAAAAAAAAATTAAGTTCTTTGGAAAAAAATATATTTTTTTTCCTCAATTTCAGTGGCTTAAAGTTAACCTTATTATATTTATTTGTTTTCACTTTTTTGTTACAATAAGATAATGTAATAGCATTTTATACATATTTTTATGACATTTATTAAATGTTATTTAAGAAAATTTATTATAATAACAAAGGACAACAATATTGTTAGTCCTATGAATTATATCATTTTTTTTTTCAATTAAGTCCTACATTTTTTTTTTACAATCAGTTTTTATAAGTTTTAAAGAAGTTATTCATTAGTCAAAGTAATTTCTGTTAGTCAACCCTCAAAATCAAATTTTTTTTTACATTTCAGTCCTAAAGCTATAAAAATGTCATTTTTGATGGTTTAAATAAATAACATTTTTATTTATTTATGACTTATTCTATTATTTAACTTTTATAATAACTATATAACTCACTAAAATAATTTCAAGAAAATTTAATTAAAAATATGTTTTTTCTTAAATTATTATTTTATTAACAACTATAAATAAAATTAAATAAGTATTTTTAATTATTTTTTAAATATAAATTTTAATTAATATATCTTAAGTGAATAAATATTTTTTTATGCTTGGATAAACTCAATTGATTGTGTCAATAGTATACTTTATGTTATATTTTAAATAAATTTTGATTTTAAAGGTTGACTAACGGAAAATTATTTTGAATGACAAATAGGACTAACGAAAGCTTTTTTAAAACTTATAGAATTTGATTGTAAAAAATTTTTTTATAGGACTTAATTGAAAAAATGATATAAATTATAGGACTAATGATGCAGTTATTGACATCACTTTCAATTTGAGAGAAAAATTTTAATCTTTTTCTTATTTCATTGTGTTCTTTCGGTTTACTGGATACAAGTATATATATACATTGTATAAGACTAATTTAGGCTTACACTAATCTAGGCTACAATCACATACTAATTTTGTGCCTTGATTCTCTCACTCAAATCCCTCTAATTTCTCACTTTATCACTCCCCTCAAGTTGGTGCATAGATGTCATCAATGCCCAATTTGTTTAGTGATATGTGTAATTCTTTACATGTATTTGAGTTGAATTTTAATGAATTTTGAAAAAATAATTAAATTAATTTGGGTAGTAATTGAGTCTAACTAAGAGTTATTTTAGCTTAATGGTTTTGTTTATATTTTGCTTGTTTTAGCATAATTTTAGTTTAATTAGGAATTTTATTTAAGTATTGATTAAGGTTTTCCTTTCTTGTAGGAGATTTTAGCAAAGAATTCCGTAAATAGCAAAGAGTAGCTCGGCATGGTTTGGGACACAGCCATGTCCACGGCCGTGTCGGTCATTGGAGCGAGAATCGCGAGCAACACGGGCACCACGATACCCTGCCTCATCCTAAGCGACATTCTGCCCAATCCGTGGAAAAGTTGAAAGATCGACATGGTTTCGAGAACGACCATGTTTGAAGTTGTGCTGAAAACTTTCAATGTGTCACCAGTTCAGACACGGCCATGTTTACCACCATGTCAGAAAAAAGGAGTTTCCCTACTAGAAAAGGAAGTAGAATTGAAGGATTTTTATGTTTCCTACCAAGTTCACCCTATAAAAAAGGGGTTTATGGGGAGCTAGAAGGCATTTTGGTCATTAAGAAGAGTCCACAAACAAGAGCTTGGAAAAGATTGAAGAAGATTTGTGCAAGATTGAAAGAGTTTTATTTTTATTTCTTCTTCATCTTTAATTCTTTAATTATATTTGTGATCTTCGCCACAATTATGCGTGACTAATTTTCTTCTAGGGTTTAGGTTAGGAGTAGCTATTCCATGACGTGATTGAACATGAGTTTTGTTATTTGATTTGATTTTCAGTTAATTCTATGGTTGCACTTAATTTATGCTTTCATTCTTGGCCAGCTTGTTTGCATGTTTATGGGTGTTTTCACCAACGAGAGTTAGGAGAATTCACTAGTTTAAGACTCATAGGACTTAGACCACTCGACCACGAGAATAGACGAGCTCTTCGGGGGTGAAATAATTATTAAGAAACTTAATGAGTTAGGATTAATTTCTTAATCAAGAGAGCTTTTCATAATTATTAGGTGAGCTTTTCATTTTTGCCTCTTTTTTTTTTTGAATTAATTTTAAGTGTGGAATTCCATTTTTATTTTTATTTTTTCCTTTTTTTCCCTCCTCCCATTATTTTTTTCTTTCCGCTTTTTTATTTTCACTTTTTTCTTTCTTTTTTTTTATTTTTATTTTCTCATTAATTTTTATTTTCTCCTTATTTTTCATCTTTTTTTATTTCCCCTTTTATTTTCTCCTTTTTTCTTTTTTAATTTTTATTTTCTTCTTATTTTTTCCATTC